>JACSYO010001629.1:645000-650000 GCA_016806645.1 Ophiodon elongatus
TGTGTGTGTGTGTGTGTGTGTGTGTGTGGAGACGATCCACTGGTGTTGCCCTTGAAGCCCTGTGGTCGCCATAGTGGTGGTGCTGGTAGGTAAACAAGCAGCTAATCAGGCCTGTGTATCTAATCCACACACTCCTCCAGACTCCACAGGCAGGGCTACTGACACCAACAGACTCTCTCGTTCTGTTGAGCGGGCGTTGAGAGGAGGAGGAGAGAGTTGGGACGGTTAGACGAGGAGGAAGAGCAGTAGAAGCAGCCAGGATTTGGTTGGAGACGAGGGCAAGACAGAGGAGGAGGTGAAAGTGGAGTTGGAACTTCCAAAGTAGACGGAGGAGGGAGTGGGAATGTCCGAGTCGGATCATATCAGGAGGTCGATCCAGCCGGTAAGGAGGAGGAACAAGTATGCAGAGACAGGACGCGTGCATTCATATATATATATATATATATATATATATATATATATATATATATATACATACTTGGTTATCGTTCAAGTGTTTTTGCAAATTAGGGTGTTTAGACATTAGCGCTGTGTTGAAAAAAGTGCAGCCCCCTCATTCACTTCAGTGCCACCACTGTGTTTACGCTGTGGCGATGCCACCGCAGAGACGCTCTATTAAAGCAGTCCAGGAATGCTACGGAACCATTCCTGGTAGATCACTCTGTAGATGGAACAGGGCGAGTCACCTGGTTACATCACAATCATCACATCCAATTGGAAAGGGGGTGTCATTTGTTTTTTGTTGCAGGCGCAACTGTGCTGGTCCGGTAGGCGGTGGGGCGCGGTTTTAACGTTAGCTGGCGTACTTTTGGTTACAAATTCCAGTTGTGTAACGTTACTGACGTTAGCGCTCTCGGAGAGCAAGCAGAGCAAGTAGAGCTATAGTCGAGTAGGAAAAAGTCTCTCTCTCTGTCTTTCTACCAAAATATACCATAAAGAGTGTTTTCCATTTGATTTGTCAGTTGTTGTTTGAACTGTATTGTGCGGTCACTACATTGCATACTATGTTATAGTGGACGCAATGCGCTTTAATATCATTTTGGAGCCCGCTCTGCACTCTCTTGCACGCCGCCATACGTTACTTTTATAGCCGTGAGATAGCATTAATTCTACAGATCCATATATTTTTCCCGATATCCTCATGCCAATATTGAGGCTAAACTGGGCTTCACATCCTTGTCATCTTTTTGCACCCTGCAGTGATAACCACCCAGAGTTGTAAAATCCTGTCTCATAGTGTCATAAATCGCTGGTGTTTCTCACCGGTACCTGAATCAACACGCCCCTACTAATGCAGCCAGCCCCTTGCATTCAGTTTTTATGCAGTGTTGATTGCAGTCTGATTGCCTGGTTACAACGATTGCAGAAATGCACACCGCTATTGGAAAATGCTTTTTGGGGACACTGAAGTAGCCTTGTGGTAACTATTGCGCTATTGAGCATGGCCACTTAAGGGACATGATTAATCCATTGTTACAGCCCACGAGTAAGATTAGGGATTGAACATAAACAGTAGAAGATAAATCAATAGGTAGTTAGATTGATGAATAACTAGGTAGATATACAGGATATAAACAGACAGCTAGATACAGTAGGTAAATAGATAGGAACTACATTTAGCAGTTTCTCTAGATATATTTGTATTTTTTAAGTCTGCAATAACTCCATTATACGTATACCATCACACAGACAGTACACAAGTATATATTTAATATAAAATGTGTATTTAATAACTTGGAAGGTGTATAACACAAATGTTGGATAATGTTGGATTTTTTTACTGTGGATAAATCCATTAATTTACCTCAGCCCAGCCGACGGAAAATCACCTATGATTGATATGTTGCGTCCACTATGTGCAGTGTTTCAAAAGGTTGTGTAATATATGTAATATTGAGTTTACATCTTAAAAAGAGGGATAAAGTGGCCATGGGGGTTAAAGTATAATGTTAAATTCACACTCTACTGGCTTTCCCTCTGTATGTTCTTCCATATTCTGCCCTCGGTCCCTCTTCTTTAATGTTTGTCTTCGTCTCATCGAGATTTACTGTCACCTGCTGCTCTTCATGTTCCTCATTATGTTCCTTACTCTCTTTTTTTTTCCCTCTGGTCTTTTTTTAACCTCACACATCCCTCTAATTTCTCTAATTTCTCTGCTTTCTCTCTCTCTCTCTCTCTCTCTCTCTCTCTCTCTCTCTCTCTCTCTCTCTCTCCCTCCATCATTGTCTCCCCTTCCTCTCTTTCTCTCCCGCGCTCCTCCGCTCTGTCATCTCCTCTCCTCCTCTCCCTAACACACCCGGACGCGACAGAACACCGCGGATAGTTAATAATTCTCTAATTTCCGCTCTTCACGGCGCGTAGAAGGTGTCGCAGATAACCTGATTTATCAGACGGCTATTAGAATGTGAATCAGGGGCATTAAAGCAATGGACATTAACGTGCACATTGTTTAAACAACGCCCTGGGACTAATGGATTTCAAAATGAATTTGTCAACAGCGTTCTCCGTGAATCTAATTAGTCAAATGAGAGCAAAGCAGTTGAGGAGACCAGAGGACGAGTTGGGAAGCAGTTTAGCAGGAAGAAGAGGAAGTCGCTTACACAGACGCTGCATCTATGTTTTTTTTTTTTTTAATGGAGAACCGTGCACTTGGTTCTGCGACTATGATGTGTGAGTGATGACGATGGAGACGAACGGGATGAACGGTGGAAATGTCAACTACTGAGGGAAAATCACCTCTTTTCTCCCCAAGGGTTCTTCATATTATGAAGAATTAACAACTTATTAGACACTCTAAATAATGCCGAGTGTATTTCACTAGAGCGGTGTCATTATGTTCTGGGATGGATCATCACTATTGTTGCCTGTACTTACATTTTTCAAGATTTCTCAGCATCACAATGATTGAAGGGTTACAAGCAGAAGCAGGAGAGAGGATAATAGTTTTCAGAGGAAGTCAGTACATTTATCTGTGGCACTTACACATATAACAAATATAAGACAGGAGCATCGGAGGAAGGAGATGGTCCATAGATTACAAGTAAAGTTATCATTACAAGACTTCCTCCCCCCCCGTTAGTTTGGTAAATTTTCTGTCAGCAGGAAATAAAAATAAATAAAGCTGCCGATATATTTTTTATTTTCAACATTATCACATGAAGAGACTATGAAGAAACTATGAATAGATGCTCGCAAGAGAAAATGCATTCTTCTGTTGCTCTGTGCACTCACATTTGCACCAAGCGAGTAATATAATAATCTGCAGTTGAAAATAGTCCCCACAAATGTACCATTTACTCTTGTTTGAGTGAGATTATTTTTTTCCCCCTTTTTGATGAGGTCTGTGATTCATCCAGAGGACCATGAACATTTATTTTTCTCCAGAAAAACAGGTTGTTGTCATTTCCGAATGCTTTGAGCACATGAATATATTCTGCGGTAATGCTGTGCATTAAAACAAACACACACACAAAACTGGCTTTACAGTTAAAGTCATGAGTCACAAATCAGTCATTTCCTGACAGATCAGACCTCACCGTCTTGCTCGGGCTCTACGGTATGCCTGCCCTCCTCGATCCGTGTATGTAGGCGTGTGGCACTTGATCTGCACTTGTGTTGAGTAACAAGACGCTTCAAGTTGTGCTCATTGACCGGCAGAAAAAATGGTTGAACTCGCAGGTAAGGTTTTGATTATGAATTGCACAACAAATAACAGTATTGTAACGGCGGAAAGTACACCGAAACCCACACGCAGTAGAAAAAAACAAAGATGTCTTTCTAAAGTGGAGAGCTCCATTGAAGGAAGCGTTTCAATGAACTTAAGTCCCGATGCACACACACTTCCTCTGCCACCTCCAGCTTCGTGTCTGGGTCCGCAGCAGGAGGAGAGCTGGCCGCTGGGCAGACAGGGCAGCGGGGTGTGGTGAGGGGGCGGTGGATGCATACAGCTTGAATACTAATGTCCCACTTTAGAAGTCAACCTCTTCTCCAGCCCCACCCTCTGCTCTGTCCCTGTCTCTCCCTGCATCTTATCCTCACCGACGTTTCCCTTCAGTCCTCTCTTTTATCCCATCTCTCATCTATTGTTTTCTCTCACCTCCTCCACCACTCTAAACAGTCCTTTTCTCCAGCTCTCCTCTTCCTCCAACTTGTCTTCTCCATCTCCTCACTCCTGTCTTCTACTCCTTCCTACCTTCCTCCCCGTGCCATGCAGGCTTTCCATCACCCACGCTCCCTCTACATCTCTCTCTCTCTCTCTCTCTCTCTCTCTCTCTCTCTTTCTCTCTCTCTCTCTCTTTGCCTTCACTTCTTAAACCCACACAAACACAGGTACACACACATCCTCGACAAAGCCAGCTAATTACAGGCAAGTGTTCACTCCAGCCCTTCTTAAATACCGAGCTGATTAATGAGACGGAGGTGTAGGGCCAGGAAGTCTCACCCTCAGCGGTTGGTGATACACACCCCTGTCTCTCTGCAGCTCTCTCACGCACACACACACACACACACACCTAACCACTTTTCCTTTCCCTTTTCACACTTGCAAACGCAAATTATAAGCCATGTGCAGCTTCTTTGCAGAAATATTGGTATAATTTTTTATGGCTTACCTCCTCCCTTCTCCTACTCCAATCAGTAGCAGAGGTAGCCTGCTCCTGATTATCGCTATATTTCTTTTGTACAGTAACTCCTTTTGAGGAGAGGTAACAGCGAGAGCCACCCGGGGGGCCCCCAGGCCTCCTCTGAAGTGATGTCGGCTCATTGTCTCAGCGGCGGCTCAGGCACGACTCACCGTCGGCTCAAAATGGCCTCCGACACATCTCTATGGCTGATTTGTGTGTGTGTTTGACCCTGAGGACCGGCGTGAATGCTGCAGGAGCAAGGAGATAGAGTGCAGCTGCTGCCGCTGAATGCTGACACACATGCAGAGCAGCAAACGGGCACACGCACACACCCGCACAATCACAATCTAGACTGGGTCAGCCAGGTTCAAAGCATTT
>JACSYO010001629.1:655000-830000 GCA_016806645.1 Ophiodon elongatus
TACAGGAAGCCCTCGCCAGTTTTGACCTGCGTGCTTCACACGGTCTGTCACATGATCCAATGCCAGTTAGAGACGAGGAGAATAGGTAATGACTGTCATCATATGTTTTTTTTCTTGGGAGAGTAAATTAACTAAATACCCAAAAAAAAAACAAGAGAGGAAAAGTGTAAGAAATGGAGTAAACAGTGTATTAATGTGCCCTATTGTAAGATGCAAAGATGTGCATATCCGAGCTAACTAGCTTACAGTAGTAACCTCACCCAGCGCTAGGCCACTAAGCATTCAGATAGCCAACTGCCTTTTGTGGGGTTAAAGGTTCAAATATTTTAAACTCCTGGTTCAATTCAATTCAATTTTATTTGAATAATATCACAAATCACAAATTCAGAAGGTAGTTAGTTCTAAACCTCAAAGCCCTTTCTCCTGTAATTTAAAAAGTAAAACATACCATTTGAAAATATTAACAATAGAACACAAATCTAATATGTCTTGTTTGTTTATGTATACTAAGCTAAGCAGTCAAACAGCAGTTAGCAGTTTGTAAGAATAAAAATGAGCAAAATTGTAACATCAAACTCTTTTTATTTACTGTGGCCAAAACTACGCGCTGCTGGCCAACGGCTGCCCGCTGCAAGTTTTACATGACCTGTGGTGAATTAAAAAAAAACAGCTCAAATACGGATTGATCATATTACTAATACATTGCACTGTATGTACATTACACTTCTTAGTTTGAACACTAGATGTCGGTGCCATTTTGAATAAATACTTGACTTATATTGATTACTATTTACATCCATCCAGAAAAGACGGAAGATAGCGAGTGAGAACTGAAAATATAATGTAGCTGAAATGAGTACTTTTCCCCACTTTGTACACTGGCACATGAAGTTTTCTGGTCTTGAAACACAGATTATCTTGCAGTGTAACTGGTTGAATACTACGCATTTACTATTGTTTTGCCCGTTTCTGTATATGGCCCACAATCAAAAATGTCCGTCAGTTCATTGATATAACTTTAGCTTAACTACCTAGCTGGCTATACAGTAGATGATCAAACACAGGAACAAAAGAAACCTTTGTCTGCCTCCGTCTGAAATCGAGGAGAAATTATAATTTTAAGTGGTGAATCTGCCGCCGTTGCCATTTTAAATGAAAGGGGGCATAAAAAAAAACAGTCAATTAGCCTACTGAAGGATATTGTACTCACAGTGTAATGTTAAGAAAAGTATTTCTTGGTAAATATGTGAAACATATTTAAAAAATGTAAACAGCTACATGTGTGAGGTCAAGTCAAAAACTGTATATTTGAGTACTTTTTAAAAGCAGGATATCGGCTGCAGAATGCTTTTCTTGGTTTGAGCTGCAGTTTCCAGTGTCTTGGTGTTTGTCTGTACCTGTCTCAAAATCAGGATGTACTGTATGTAATAGTCCGTCCAGGCTTATATTGGGTGTGGGCTCGGGTCATCACATCCGGAAAACTCACATCTCTGCCTATCCAGTCTCAGTGCGTGGCTAACATCTCATTCCCCCTGTGTTTCAGTCACGGTACCCGATGTGCAGGGGAAGTTGCCATGGAGGCCAACAACTCCTACTGCGGTGTGGGCATCGCCTTCAATGCCAGGATCGGAGGTGAGGAAAACAATACAGCCTCATCAAGACAGTGGGAGGCAGCGCATTGTGGGTGTACTGCAGTGGCCAAGACTATGACATGGCATTTTCAAAAACACTTCTAGCGGGTCAGTCATTTCTTAAAGTAGTCTCAATCATGTGATAATGCAAAAAGAAAATAGAAAAATCTCTCATTCCAATTTAGAGTATAGTACAAAAATTGTACAAAGCAACTAAAATCTGGACATCTGAAGCTTAACGTGAACATTGTCTATGTTTGTAGGCCTTTCTGCATTGATGCAAAACATATTTAAAATAAAGAGGCGGATTGACAGATTGATTCATTTCTCACTTTTCAATTCCTGTAGGAAATAAATTGTGACAGAATGCCTGGGACCCAGCCATTTTAAACATTCCCACAGAAAACAATTGAATATATATATTTTTTAAGATAAACAATTAAAATGCAATTTCTTTTGGCCCACATTCTTCAGTGATGACTAGTCTAAAGTAAAAAGCTTTCTAACATTTGGCAGAAATGGTAGCCTCTGGTGCTGAATTACAGCTGAAAATAGCCTCATCAACTGTGAAGTCACACGTGTCTGTTTGAAAGTCTTTAAGAGGAAGTTTTGGTTTTAAGTGATCCTAAATTCTTCATGAAAAAGAAAAAGAGTATGTGAGCCTATGCTATTTATTCCGTGGGCTTTGAGTATGTGTGGCAGCAACAGGCGACACGGTGACTGGCTGCTATTGAGCCGTGCTGACCCTATTTAACAGCTCATTTTTTAGTGGGAGCTTCAGTAATGGCTTTTTTAGTGTTGGATGTAACATTGTCGAGGGATGAATGAACCGAATACACAAGATGGCCCATTTTCTGTTGTGAAATCAAAGATTTTTATAGGATAATCTAAGAGTGCAATAAACCACAAGTTAATGAGGAGTACACGGTATGTCTGAGTAAAAAGAAAATTGGCTCAGATCTGACGCCCATACAGTGGTGTCATCAGCACAACACATGGAGGAATCCCTCCCTTGAACTCTGACATTCGAACGCCACTCTGCGACCTTTAACCCTTGACCCTCCCTCATTTGTCAGAGGCTGATGAGAGCGTCTTGCAGAATTGACTCCAAAAGTTAGTCTTAATTTCACATTGCACAAGTCTTTTCTCTTTCCCGAATCATAAACGGAGTCTGGCACACAGGAGATGAGGGGGCAAGACCCGAATGAAAGATGCACGTCGAACTACTGGGTGCTAATGAGACCTGTGCTCACAGTCTGACAACGAGGACTGACTGAGCTGTCTGTGTGCTTCTGTTTGGCAAATGCACTTGAAATGCTCAGTGAATGCATGTGGTCCTGTCAGATTGGATGTTGTTTTAAGTATACAAGTAAAACGTGATGGTGATGAATCAACAGAAAGAAGACAAGTTAAGTCTGATGAGTCATCTCGAATGGATTTGTTTGTCTTTTCATTTGAAATAAAAATTTTATGCATTGCAGATGCAGATTATACTATATTATATTAAGACAATTAGATATACACTTTTTTTTTCATCATCAAACTTAAGAATGTCCTCAATTCTATGTGTGTTGTTAGAAAAAGGAAAAAGGAAATTTGAACACAGACATGAAAATGTATTGCATTGACATGTTAAGCAGTCTTATAGTGGCTATTATCACTATTTTTGTATTGTTAATAATGATAATGATATCAATACTGATAATAACTATAATAATAATAATAATAATACATTTTATTTAAAAAACAATCCAGGACACAAAGAGGATGAAATAGAGAAAATTATCACCTGACTCTTCTTACAGCGTCTGTCAGCTCTTTGTTTTGTTTTTCCGGCCCACAACGTAACTGCTTTGGTTCACTCTCACCGCTACATGACATGGCAAATGTGGCTCATTCGTAGAGCTGGTCGTCCTTCAATCGGAAGATCGGCGGTTCGATCTTCTGATCCTCTAGTCCATGTCGATGTGTCCTTGGCCAAGATACATAACCCTAAATTGCTCCCCTGCGGTGTATGAATGGTTCAATATTCCTGATGGCCAAGGTCTTGGGCAAGGCTTTGCAATGGTAGTCCTTGCCATGAATGTATGAATGGGTGTGAATGGGTGAATGGCATGTAGTGTTAGAGCCCTTTCAGTGGTCGGAAGACTTAAAAGGCACTATACAAGTACAGTCCATTGACCATTTAGCTGTTTTCAGCAAAAGAAAAACCCTCTAAAGACTACCTATCCCTCTCCAAACAGCTGAAAGACAAAACTAGTGACTCACTGGTGAACATAGTGAAGCATGTAACAGCTAAAGAGACAGATATTTTCCAAAGGAGAATCAAGATTATCCATATAAAATACTTGGTATATAGGGCAGCAAAATTGTTTTCCTTCAGTGCTACATCAATAAATGGACCTTGTACTTGTATAGCACTTTTCTAGTCTTCCGACCACTCAAAGCACTTTAACACTACGTGACATCATTCACCCACTCACACCCATTCATACACTGATGGCAGTGGCTAAGGTGCCACCTGCCCAGCAGGAGTAGCTACCATTCATACAACATTCACAGGAGCAATTTTGGGGTTAAGTGTCTTGCCCAAGAACACATCGACATGGGCTAGCGGAGCCGGACCCTGCTCACCACTGAGCCACAGTCTCCCACAACGCAATGAACAAGCACATACACAGTACTGCACAGTAGTACAAGCAATATTTAGATGACCTTTTGTAGTATGTCTGCAGTGGCCGGCAGGGAGGAGTAAAGCGGTGCTTACTCCCCGCTCCACGATGCAAGGCTTCGTGGCGCGGGCCTCCACAGCTGGCGTTTACGCTCAATGCGTTGTTAGTTGCAGTATTCTCCGAAACGCCAAAGGGCATACAAAAAATATAGTCCCACTTTTGTTAATAGAGCCTGTGAGTCCATTTTGTTTATTGTTTTGGTTGTGTGGTTTTACATTATTTGTTTAGAATATTTTTCTCACATTTCAATAACATTTCTTAAGTATTAAAGGTTCATTGCTCTTTGTTTGTTTTGGCTACAATGATCCTGTAGTGAAAATCTAATGTTGTGACAGCCCCACTACAAACAAATACTAATGTTGCTCTATATCTGTGTAAATATGCAACTGTTTTCTAACAAGTTCCCCATCTCAACTTAGCAATCCATTATTCCAACCATGTGGACACTGCACATTAGGATGCTATTTTGGCTGCGATTCTCCACTTTGATAAGCACACTAAGTTAGTGTGTTGCCCTCTAGGCTCCCTGGAGGTGAATGGAAGACGCTACTTACATCAGCTTTCTTTCACTGTAGTCATTTGGTCAAAATATTACATCGAATGGCAACCTATGCTGCCGTGGCCCCGGTCATATTGCAAGCAGTGTTGCCACTCCAATGTATCATAGGCCTTTATGAAAATGATGTTATCAAAATGGGTAAGGTTCCTTTAACCATATAGTCACTTTATGAGACATTTAGGCCCCTCAAGCTTTTGCATATAGGGAGGAAGCTTTTTTTGGTCACTCTCGGTGTGCTTACAAGTATTGCATCACAGCTCTGTTACTGTATTCCCCTTTTGAAGATGGCATATCGCATTAACTCTTACAATTTAAAAACACTATCTTTGTGTCTGTTTTAAAGCAGCACCTGAAAGCAAAATGGTCGTCGGCACATTTTTTTGAAAAGTGTCATTTTCCTTTTGGGTTTTTCCACAAGCCTCCCTCCGAACTCTGATCTGTGTGACCTTTTCCGATCCGTCCAGGTATCCGCTTGTTGGGCGGCTCTGTCACCGATGCCATGGAGGCCACAGCTCTGACCTTCAACATCCACTTCATCGACATCTACGTCTGCAGCTGGGGCCCGCCAGACGACGGGGCCACGATGGACGGGCCGCAGAGCCTGACAGCGCGCGCCCTTCGCCTAGGAGCTCACAAGGCACGGCTTTCATCTCCGGGTTCACACTGCTGTCCGTCAGATGTAAAGCAGACATCCACGCTTGTCAGTGGAGCTGAGCTTGGAATAACAAAATGTCGAGAGTTGGGATTATGTAGACGGATTTAAACGCACACTTATTTGTTTTTAATGGTTTCCAAAGTGACTGTTCATACCAAGTGTTTCAGATTAGAGGGGGATTTAGAAATATTGAATATTGGTCCTTCTTCCCACCAGTCTTTGGGTGTTCTCTCCAATTGCATTGACTTGTTTTGAGATACAATCCTATTGTGGTAATTAATTCCAAGTAACGCATGGATTATGGAGCGTCCTCTGGGCCAAGGGTTCAAAGAGTTCCAACGCCCCCCTGAAGTCCCTGACTTTGAAGCGACAGTTATTATCATTGTTTTCAGCTTTTGCGATAAGTGCCTTGTAGCTTCAGTTGACTTTGGTTTTATTTGTGTTATTTGTGCTTGTGAGTTTAAAAGAAACATAAAATAGTAGTGCTCCCACATATTTTTCATCCACATTCTGCATATCAAAACAACTATAAACGGAACCTAAATAAAAAAATACCAAGTTCTCTAATATGCACTTGGTTAAACCATAACTATCCACAAAAGTTTCCATCAGTACATAAAAAGGCTAAAAAGTTACCATCATTAAAAATCTAAAATTTGTGTGAAAAATGAAATGCACAACATTTTTAATTGTGTTCAATAGATGAATTTTTACTAATCCTATATTTCCTCTCTATGATTGAGCGTGTGATATACGTTTCCATATGTGATATAAAAAATGCTCTGCTGACCGCTAGATGGAAACATTCTTTATGAAATCCACCTCTTTTTTCTTGCTCTCTCACTTTGACGTCCCTCTGTTTGTGTTTCCAGGGCCGAGGTGGGAAGGGAAGCATCTTTGTGTGGGCGGCAGGTAATGGCGGAATGCAGCGTGACCACTGCGGTGCAGACGGTTATGTCAACTCCATCTACAGCATTGCCATCGGCGCCGTCTCTCAAACGGGGAAGCCCGCCTTCTTCGGCGAGCCCTGCCCCAGTGTGATGGCCGTCACTCTGACAGGGTCCGGCGTGGGAGGCTCACTACCTCTGGTTAGTGTGCATGTACCGCCTAACACATCTAACAATAGTGTTTATCATTAATGAGTGCGTATATATACGTGTGTGTGCGTGTGTGTGTGTGTGTGTGTGTGTGTGTGTGCCAGCAGCCCCTGCGCTTTGGCTCCTGCGAGCTGTGAGAAGCCTGTTAAAGAGCAGCGACTGGTGTGATATTTATAGAGGCCTGCCAAATGACCTAGGTGACTGCTGGGCTCGCACACACACACACACACACACACACACACACGCAGACACAAAGAAGCAAACGAGTGTTAATTGGAGGTAAAGCGTGGCTGCAGTAGCTGAGAAAGGGGAGAGGAAGCAGCTGAGGTGTTGATGGCAGAGGTAACAGTGAAAAGCCAGGAAGAAATAGAGTGCCAACTCCAGGGCTACAGAAACAAGACAGCCGGAAACAGACAATTTTATCAGTGTGATGTCACCTTTATGCCTGCCCTTTCCCACCTCTCATTACGAGGTGGTCCAGACCAAATGCAAGTTGTTTTTTTTAAAATTGTTATCTCTGTAAAACTGTGTTCTAATGGCTGATACAGTGTGAGGATCCTCCTGGCCCAATTTGCTGCGTACTTCTTCCTAAAAACCTCCCAACAGAAATCCATTTCCGAAGATCAGCTAGGCAGAACAGCTCATAATCTACGTACCGATATGACTTCCACATAGCTGCATCTTGTGACACATTCAGTCTGTTGTCCCTCCAGGTCACCGTGACCAACATCGACGACGGCTGTGTCACACACTTCCCAGGAACATCCAGCGCTGCTCCGATCGCTGCAGGGATCCTGGCTCTTACGTTGGAAGTGAAGTGAGTGCCTCTCTCTGCCCAGTGCAACACCAGTAATACTACAACAGTAAATGTGATACCTTATTGATTTTTGTGGGGACTCGGAGAGTTGCTCAAGGACACTCTAGCAATGTGAATGCTTACTGTGTGAGGCGCTTCAGTCCCCAGCCCTGTTGTGTTTGACCACATTACCTATATCCCCCCAACCACCTGCCCCGTGCTTCCTTTTACAGAACAGTTGTTGCTATTTTCACCCACGTCCCTCCTCAACACCTTGTCTTTGTCTTCTGTGAAGAAGACTGCTCTGTTAGAAGTCATTTTCCCACCAGTCGTTTTCTGCCTTTAATATGCTCTGTTCTGAAATCCTCCGCTCTGTTTGTTCTGGAAGCACAGTAACCTCCTCCTCTGTCTGCTGTAAATCCATCCAGCAGATTGAATGTTTACTTAGCAGTTATTTGTTCGATTTACGATTATCAATGAATTGTTTTGTGCAATAAATGAATAAAATGTTCCCCTAAGCCGTAGGAGAGGTCTTCAAATAGATTATTTTATCCAACAGACAGATCAAAACCTGGTCCAACTGTCCAAGATCTAAAAAGACAATGTGAGAGAGACAATGTTTTATAATAATTGCTTTATACAGTACATGGCTTAAACAATTACTCAATAATCAAATTATTGTCATTTAATTTTCAAGCAATACAGTAATACTTTTAGCACAAAATAGACTGTTGAAATAATTCTCATGCTAAAATCCTGCACCTTGTGCCTTTGAATTGTCCTTGTCTTTCCTCAGCGTTTCCCCTCCTCTCTATTCGTGTTATTAAAGTCTCAGTGCTGAGACATATTTCACAGTGAAATGGAATAGTTGAGAATTGTACAGTTAGAAGAGGCATTTAATTCAAATCCTTCACATTTTATTGAACCTCTAAAAAGTGGGTGGGCTTAGAGTTTAGCGTGAGGAGGAAGACGATGGAGAGATGAACGGGAATCTTTGCCGATTGTCATGCAGCGATGAACTTCCTCCAAGCCACCAGCGGTCAAATTTCCAGCTCATCCGGAGGCAAAACTTGTTGTTTTGCGTCATCTGGCGGATTTTGTACTGTATGAGCTGTAATGACACAAAGCCGGTTGAAAATCTGCAAAAGTTTCGCTTGAAAGAATTAGACCTCAGTCACATTGTTTTGGAAATGCTCTCCAAACACACTGTTCTTCATATCTCGCCATATTGCTCTGTATGCTAACACGGACCAAAAGCCGTGAAGTGTAGTTTTTTATGGCCAGTGTGGCTAGCTAGTCACCCAAAGCTAAAGACTGGTGAAGCTGCTTCATAATTTTGGAATTAACAATCAAGTTTTCTTGATTTTATATTTCAATTGTACGACAATTTTGGCGTCAGCACGTACCAACAGAAGTCCCCAAATATCGGTGTCTCTCCAGTTAACTCTCTTCTTTACCCTCAGATGTTTGTATTCTTCTGGTTTCTCGCCATCCGCATGATAGAAACGTCATCAACACCAACTTCTCCGCACAATGACCCGCTTTACTCACACGCGGGGCTTCATCGGACATTCTACAGACTTTGGACTTGGGCGACGGCGGGTTAAAGTCTGTTTATTTACATTTGCATTCTCACGTCATCTCCTCTGGGTAATGTCTCGATACATTCAGGGTTGCGGTGCTTGTCTGAAAGGGCCTTCAGTCCCTCTTTTGTTTGTAGATCATCCTTAGCTCCTTTCTTTCTGTTTCGGTCTAAATCTGCAAATATATCACCAATCCTTTTTCTTCTCTCCTTTGTCTCGTCTGCCACTTCCTACCATTTCCCGAGCCCCCTTTTTTCTTCCTCCCTCTTAACTCGCCAGCTGTCGGTGTGGCCTCGGGCCTGGTGTTTTGTGGCGGTATCAGCGGCGTCTACGCCTCCTTCATGTTATGGATGGTACTAGAGGCCGGCTTTACTGCTCCAGCTGTCATGCCACGGCGACTCAGTCTCAGTCGCTTGGCTGTAAAATGGAGCGCGGGTCCCCTGGGCGAGGCGACTCCCAGGACATTACTGTTAAAGGCTTTGTCGTGACCCGCTGCTACTGACTAAACTATATATCACCTCTCTCGCTCAGATCGGCAGCATTCTGCTCACGTCTTTATGGAGCCGGGGTCTCTCTCTCTTTCTGTCTGTATATCTTTCTGGGTCTCTCTCTCTTTCTGTGTTTCTCACACTTGCTCATTCTGTGTCTCACTCTGTCTCCCCACATTTCACACAAACACACTCACTCATATATATTCTGCCGTAGTCTCTCTTTCCCTCAAGCAAACCTCAAGTTTTTTTTCCGTCACAAACAACATGCCTGAAATACAGTATATCCACCTATTGATACATACATGAAGGTACATTTAATACATATCCTTCCTTCAAATTACAGATGTAATTACTATATTAACTCCAACTCTCTTTTCTCATAATGCAACTACAATCTTCAGCTTTTCTATATCTAATACGAAACGCTCAAACTTTTCTTTTTCCTTTTTCTGTTTATTTGACAAAAAAGTGAGCAGACCACTAGATGTTATTGGAATCGCACAAATCATATTTGTCATTCCTGATATGATATGAGGGGTTCCTGCTGGCAATAGATGACATCGCAGCACACAGTGCAGATACAAAAATGCCGGAGAGCCTAAATGAGTGAACAGTGTGTTGTCGTCTATGTTGTCAGGGTACCCTTCAATGTTTTGCTACCCTGACAGTGTGACGGTGTCACTGTCTATCTGTCTCTCTGACACTATGTTGGCCCGTCTGTCTGTGTTTCCATCTGTCTCCATCCATCCGTCTTGACGCCTGTCCAACAAACCATAAGGACAGATCAATTCTTCGCTCCTCTCTCTGTCTCTGACTGTTTGTTTGTCCACTTTATCACCGTGTCAGGCTCTCTGTCACTTTATGTTTCTTTCATCCATTCATCCAGCCGGTCTGTCCATTTGCTCGGAGGGAGCTGAACTTTTTTTGCGGCGGTTCCACCTCATGTTCTGGGATTTTTACACCTGCATATGTCCATTTTTCTGTCTACCATTTCCTGCTCTGTTTATTTGGGCTGTCTGGAAGGATGGATTGTTTCCTCCTTAACCTCACTCACCTGTGTTCTGATCAGGTGAACTATTATCTATAGTCTATATCTATAGATTCAATCACACAGCAGCATTTAAAAATGGTCAAACAATCTTTTAACCTATTTTACCTGTGATAGGTCAAAGTCATCCAATATGGCTCTGGTGCTCCATGCTAACTCGATGTAGTGCCGATGGGCCACTTGCATTGTCCTAAGAAGAATAACTCGATCTTTGTCAATACAGGTTGTTAATGGTTTTTATTTTATGGTAAAAATTTAATTGTTAATATACAAATATATATATAGTTTTATATATATATATATATATATATATATATATATATATATATATATATATATATATATAGAGAGAGAGAGAGAGAGAGAGAGAGAGAGATATAGTTATATAGTTATCTACCGAATATGTTATTTTCAGCTTGGGGCTTTAAGCAGCATAAAGGCCAAACAAAAACATTATCTGATCATAGACTCACTTCCCTTTCGCTCTTCCTGGCTGTGTCCATTCAACGAATAAGAGAAATAATGTATAAAACGTTCTCTATGGGGAGTTGAGGAGTAATCAGCCAGTGATCTCAGTGGGGAGAGCACATGGGAAAGTGAATCCACTTGCTCTAATTGGTCTTAACTCAAACAGTCACGTGAGCACACCAACACACAGAGATGCACACACACACTCGTCCTCACTGAGGGCTTCTCCTGCTGTTTTTGCATTTGAAATGCGTTGAACAAAAGATATAGAAACAAAAGAACATATAGAGTTACTTGGTAGCTATTAGCTAATTCTACACATCTAACTATAAAGCAAGGAATCTCTGTCTCTTTGTACGTCCAATCTACTTCACACTGGGTGGGTGTATTGCTAGGGATGTGCACTGTGGGAGTTGGTGCAAATTAGACACGCGATACATTCAATATTAATACATTTTAAATAAACAAGGAAACACTACATTTTTAGGTCAACTGGAATATATCATCAACTTTAAACATCAAAATGACAAAAAAAGGTATCATTATTTTGCCCATATTGGGTTGGGGTGCACAAACAATCTGAATTTTCCTGGCCTCTGTATAATTTTATTGGCTTGGGGAGAAAAAATAAATAAATTAAAAAAGGGGTTCTCAATTTGCCAGTCCAGTGCTGAACCAGACACACACACATACACACACACACATACAGAAATATACACACATAAATACAGACATACAGATCCAAACTGTCCATCACACGCACACTCTGGTGTTTGTGTACACATGTACTCATTAACCAGAGGAATCGGCACTGTGCCGGTGGAGTGTATTTAAAGGAGATTGCAGACATGCAGTTATTGGACTTGGCCTAATTGATAAACCCATTAGTAACACTTGTTCAGATAACATGGGAGGAATCTCAGTCTGCTCACAGTCACTCCAAATGGGTTCACTTAGGCTGAGAGTGCAGCACATTAAGAGAAGATTACAGAGCGATGTGGAGCGTCTTACCAGTCCATGCCTCGCTACCGTGAGATTAATAGAGACGAACTAAGGACAGAGACGGAGGAAACATTAGACCCTGACTCTCCACAGGGTGGGGACACTCTATATGTGTCTGTGTGTTCTAGCAGTTGGTGTTCTGAGTGTTTGTATGTGTTTCTGTATGTCCGTGCATGTACATGTGTTTCTGTGTAGTTGTGACACAGTGGGTGATAAGCCATCTTGTGTGAATATTGCACACGCGCATGTGCGCGCGCTTTTGCTCGCAGTGTACGTTTGTCCCCACATGTGGGGCGTGTCTGTGAAGATGTTTATCCACATGTGTGTTAGCTCCTCAGCCTTTCAACTAAAGCTGTGGCGGGGCTCGGCAGAAGATGTTAACGCAAAGTGTCCAAGCAGAAGATGTGCTTCCCGGGATGAGACAGTGGGGCTTAAACTCCTGCTTGTTTTGCACCAGCACATTATACCCCGCTGACTAACAAGCTTGACTGTTAGTGGTATCTCCTTCAGTTACTAAAAGAGATGGACAACAAAATGGGACACGCTGGGCTTCAGTGAAGCAAGTATGAGTGCGAGTGTACATGCATCAATCTCTTTTGGCTGCAAATACGTCCACGACACACGATGGAGTCATACAAAACTCATAACAGACACATTTAACTTGTCTAATACATCTTATACACACGGTTCATGGTGTATGATTGCTGGAGTTGAGAACACATACAAACAGCACTGAGCTCCAACTCTTTCTTTCCTTCAGCTTAATTACATGCTTCTACCCCTCTTTATCAAAGAGTTTTTTTCTTCTTCCACAAACCGAAACCGTACTGCTGAACAACATAGCACCTCCAATTGTGTTGATGAGTCCTTTTGCTAACAGTTTGTTACTAATAAGATGTAGCGTCAATCCTACTTCTTGGGCCGTTTATCAAGCTTTGTTTAAAAAAAAGTATCAAAGCAGATTTCCGACAAGAAGTGCAGAAAATGCACATCAGCTTACCGGAACAACTGAACTTGCAAACTGTATCTAATGCATAATAGGGATGTTTGGGTGATATCCTATTAACTTGATGAGGTCAGTGTTGGCACCGAAACCGATCCAGGAAAACTGTCCCTCAAGAGAAAAACAACATTTCAGCAAATAGGGCCAAAGCAATATACGTTCTAATGACAAAGCCCTCTAGATAATATGACGGGGAGCAAAGTAGGAAGTCTGGTGAAATTATAGAACAACAATCTATCGGATTGGATGGGTCGACTGCTGTTTGTTTCCAATCAAGAGTCAACTTTGTTAATTAACGGTCTTTTGTTATGGTTTCAGAAGGCACTGACAAATGATTCCTACCTGCCTACGGGGGCATCCGATCAGAAAGTGCTTCTCTGGCAGTTACAACGTTTTTGTTATTTCATTTTGAGGACGTTTTGGATCCAACGGAGGGATCCCTACAAATTTCATCGGTTCCTTCTACAGTATGTACTTAAAATGCTCTCGTGAAATTCAGATTCTTACAGTAAACATTGTAAGAAAAAGGATTTTGATATGCAATCCAAAAGTCCCATTATAATCAATTTGAAATGGTGTCGATGAATAATGAAATAAACACAGCATTGGCAAACATCCAGTATATTATATTTGAAAGAAGTATGTGGCTTGTGCTCCCTGTAGAATTTCATTTTCGATGGTTGTTTACCAGAAAAAAATGTTGAGTGTGATGCTCCTAAATGATCTGGAGCTGACAGTGTTTTCCTCTGAGTCCCGATCTGTCTCTCTCTTTCTTCACCCCTCCATCTTTCTGTCGCCTCGATTGCCCATCTTTTGCGTTCTCTCCCCTGGGCTGGACACTTTGTCCTTGCGCTCCCCGTCTCTTCCTCATCCTCCTCCTCCTCCTCCTCCTCCTCTCTGCCCGGGCTTAGTGTGAGTGATAAATTATTCGTGGGCATGCTCTGAGGGCCCAGGGCTGCTCATTCCTGCACACAGAGGACTAGCATTGATCCGGCCTGTGGTTCAACTTAATTGGAAAGCCAGTTACACCAGCTACAGACACACTCCGACACACACAAACACGGCGCGCGCACACACACACACACACAGATGCACGTACATGCACATGCAGACATGCCATCTACTGTAAAGCCGCATTAATACACACATATGCGCCATTGTACAGTAATACACCCGTGTATAGATGCGTGGATATTACAAATGTCAACACAATTATACAACAGACACACGCAATCCCCACATGCACTCATGCATTAAAGTGTTAAAGAATTAACATCTGCCTAAGTATCAGCAACTGTATGTATGTGTTATAATTTTAACATTGCACACATATACTCTGCAGTACATAATACAGTATTTAGAATAATCATGTTTCCTATGTAGGGATGCACATCTACTTTATACACACACACACACACACACACACACACACACACTCCAACATTAAAAGTCACAGAAGTGCACGATCTGACACACAAGGACAAGTGGATGGACACAAACCTCTGCACACACACACAAACACACACACACACACACACACACACACACACACACACACACACACACACACACACACACACACACACACACACACACAGACTTTATAGTCACTAAGCCCGCATTCTAAGCAGCACTAAAGAGGAGTAACAGTCCACAGTGGAGCAATATGGAGGCCCAGGGTTATCGATTGGACTGAGACACTGACTATCATACAGCTAATAGATTACATCAGACACATCGGAGCGGCCCAGTCAATGAGGCCTGATCCTATTAACTGGGGATTTGTAAACAGTTGTGTGCTCACTGTGACGGCTGCTGTGCTGCTTTGTGAGCCTTGGCGAGGGGGATGAAGGCTGTGAGGCTCTGGAGGAGGCTCATACATCGTTGCACTCTGCCCCAATCTGCTGTGACCGGCGGCCCAGTCATGTTCATGGGTTTGCTGGACGACATGCTTTAATTGCGTTGCAATGTCAGTTCTGTTCCGTCCGTTGTTGTCGATCCTTCAGAGGTTAAATGTTTAGTTGTGGTGTTATTTCCCGGCATGCATGAGTTGAAACGTTTTTCATGTTATGTCACATTACTTTAGGTTGTGCTTATTGTGAGTCACGTGACGGCCACAGGAAGAAATCAGTCCAGTGTTTTTTTAAGATACATTTTATCAGGCCAGCATTTATTAGCATCTTTCACGTTGAGGTCAACTTCGGTTTATCTCTATAAACAGATATCTGCTTATGAATGCAGAATCTATTGGACACAGAACAAGATGTTGGTATCAGAAGCATTCTGGTTTCCGTTTGTTGTCCGTTTGGTCAATATAACTCAGACTACAATCACGTTTTGGTGGGCTTTTGTTGAATGCAGCTAAACAGTCCATGTGGAGAGCGAAGGAGGTGGAACGCATTGGTCAAAATGCAATCTCAGAACTTACTGGCTGCCGTCTGTCAATGATGAAGCTTTTTATTAGCTTTTTTTATGCATTCATATGCAGATATCTGTTTATAGAGATGAGATGAGACATCGTCTCTCAACTCTAACTCCATTCTCGCGTCTTAAGTTGTTTATCGGACTGTAAACAATGACTGGTGCGCGGACGAGGAAGTCCTGGCCGGGATATCCATTATCCTGATATCCGCTCGCTACACCAAAACTCCTAAAATATTATCCGTTGTCCCCCAGAGCCTATATCGTCATCAAACAGATAACCCATGGGTTCCGAGATTTTCTTTTGATACAATTTGACTTGTGAAGTCACAACGTTGGCCAATAGCGAATCATCTTGACAATGCTGAACTATAAAGGAATAGGCTGTTTTATGACTTGTTAAAATAGTAAAAGCACAGTTTTGTAATAACAGTAATGATGGCTCTGCTCTAATCGTGTGTTCAAGTCAGCCATGACAGTGTGACCGTGAGGCAGTATGCACATTACCAGGATCCTGAAACTGATCCTACTGTAACTTTTATATAACCCTCCTCCACCGGAGTAGCTGCTCCACAAAAAAAGGCACGGATTCAGCTCAGCTAGACATGACTCGATTTGGAACAAATAGATATCCTGAATAAACTCTGTAAACTAGCAGTATTGCCTGTTTAGCGACCGAGCTAGATCTCAAAGCTTGGAGCTTGGAAAGCTAATGTAGCTGGCTCGCACTAGCATGTTACTGGTTAGCTCGCCAGCTAAAGAACTGCTGTTTGCCAGCTACAGCTTTGGTACTCTTGAATGTGTATTCTCAAAACAATGGAAACGATTTATATTAATTATAATCACATGTAGCATATCATAACTAATTAGTGGGATTACAGTAAATAAAAACAACAACTAACGGTGGAAATCGTCTTGAAGGACTCCTTGCTTTCGCTCACAGTCTTCTACTTGGGCTGCATATCAAATAAGTAGTGGTTTTGTGCTCTCTTGCAGCCAAACCAAAACCAACAGGAGGAGAAAACCACATGGTCTAGCATTGATACAAAGAGCTAGTGCAAAGGGAAAAATACTCCACCTCTATGTGAAAGAAACCTCACAAGATAACAGTTCATCTTAAGTCCATTACAGCATAAGCAATACTTCTGTTTAACCAGCACTATGGTGGATGCTGGTCGTGGGGTTTTCAGATTAATTCCGTGGCCTAAACCTATTCACATGTCCCTTCAGGGCCTGTGCAGCAAAGAGGAGTGAGAACATTGAGAGAGAGAGAGAGAGAGAGAGAGAGAGAGAGAGAGAGAGAGAGAGAGAGATAGCAGTAAACTGAGTTCTCAGCCCGCACTGTGTTTTTAAGAGCAAAATGACTTTTCCAAAATAAATAGATCTGTGTCGCGGACTGCTAGAAGAGAGAAAAGCCCTCGGTTCAATAATTAATTCCCGAGTCGAGGGTTTTGGAGAGCCGCTGATTGGGCTGATTCTTTTTTTTTTTTTTTTTTTTTTTTTATTCTGTTATGATACAAAGGAGGCCGTTTGAAGTAATTTGTCCCTGAGAGAGCTGCTTGGAATACCATACATGCTTTGATTTAGCAAAGCAAATTTAATTTTGTTTGCTTTATGCAAACCAGCCGGGGCCGCGGGGGTTTCTCTGATTCCACCAGAGGGGTGAGGGTGGTGGTGGTGCTGATGATGGAGGTGGGGGAGTGCACATAACAGAATCAAGCTGCTGCTGCTGCTAATATATAATACACAACGCACACTCATACACACAGACGCATGCAGCGAGCAGCAACAGTTCAAAAGTACAAAGCCTATACCCCCCCCACGCACGCACGCACACACACACACACACACACACACACACACACACACACACACACACACACACACACGCACTCCAATCCCTTTGAAATCAAAGCTCAAAATAATTGTTTGTGCGTTGTGTTTTGTTTCATTCTATCCATCTATTATTAGTGTTACTGGTATTATTCCTATCATGTTGTTCTAGTTGCCTGCTCTCGCTGCTTGCCGGGGTTTTGTTTTATGCCGCTAATGAAAGCTTCTCTCCTCGCTTTTGTTCTGTTTCGGGTTTTTTTCCCCAATACGTGAATGGAATACATCTGTTTACATCTGTGCCTGATATTTCCTGAGATGTCTAACATGCAACAGCACAATAATGACGAGGCTACTTGTGATTTAGTTGTTTGCAAGGGCAACTATGAAGATATACCTCAACGTAGCTATATACTTCAAAAATGAAGTCTGACTGTGTGGCTCACCTTTAATTAATTACCTCCGTTCTGTTCTTCTGTACTGGAGAAGCGACTGTCCGTGTACAGGTGTTGCGCAAACTGTGAAGGCATTTCTTCTCAGAAAGAGAAAAGGCCATTCAGAACGGGTGGCCAAGCGGTTTTCTTATACTCTATTCAACTCATTTTCTTAAGGAACAATAATGAGTGGATAAAGCAGAAAAACCCAATTTCCTTTATGCTTTTTATATCCCGAAAAAGCCCTCGTTGACGGCCCTTTGGTCTTTTGTTATAGAAAACTGAGCTAATATCCTCCAGCTCTCGGCGCAGTTTAAAGGTCTTAATTGGATTCCATTAGTATATTGCTTGACATGACACTTGAGTCCGCTCTATTAGAATTCCCCTGCCTGGGATTAAAAAGAAGACTTTTTACTGCATTCGACTCTCTCGGCTCTTTTGTAAAAGTCTCAAATCTTCTTTGTTGGATTCACAGTTTTTAGTGACACCATTATTAAAACAGTGAGCTTGACTTAAACAGGTGCTTTTATGTCTAGAGGAGCTGCTGTAAAAGGTATGGCCGTGTCTCATTGCATCAGTTTATGTATCAATAAACCTAAGCATTAATATAGCATGAGCCTGATAGAATGTGCTGTAAGCTCCATAAAACAGTCCACCAGCCTCTTTCTACACAAGGCTAGATCCCATGTTGGGCTCCCTGCAGGTTTCTTTTCAGAGCATCACACCACGTTGAAGTGTTTCCTCTGTGGTTTCAGTCGGTGTAGAACACGGGCCGAGGGAAGGGTGTGTTTGATGATATTCTGTTTCATGTCTCTTGCCCCAGTCCTGAGCTGACGTGGAGGGATGCTCAGCATCTCATCGCCAAGACAGCAAAGATCCCCGACCCCAAAGAGCCTGGCTGGAACATCAACGCGGCAGGATACCATGTTCACCATAGGTATTGTGATACATCCATGCAAATATTCAAAGCACACACATGTGGTATCATCATTGGGGTTACATTTAAGCCCTGCATTCTATTAACATTCTGCCTACTTTTTAAGTGAGGCTTACATGTAAACGGATCTGTGTATTGATCAATCAATTTACAATAGTTATGTCCTTTAAAAGCAACGTGAGTTACCATGCTTGGCTGAAACCTCTGATTACTTGTTGCTATGGCTATCCAAGCAACATGTGCCAATCAATTATGGTTTTCTTCTTCAAGCAGTTGTTTGAAATTTTGGTAAATTTGCGTTTTTTCTTTCTTGCAGAGGGTTACTTTAGATGAGAAGATTGATATCACTCTCATGTCTGTTCAGTAAATATAAGGCTACAGCCAGAAGCTGCTTAGCTTAGCTTTGTATAACGACTGTATTCTACTAATGCCACTGTTGCTGTTATTTCTGGTAGTCGTAACTTTTTCATCATGACTACTACTCATTATATGAATCATTTCTGTCATGTGCATTGAATGTGTTGTAACTCTGTTATGTTGTTCATTCTGTACACATGGCATCTATTGTACTTCTGTCCTTCCTGGGAGAGGGATCCTCCTCTGTTGCTCTCCCTCAGGTTTCTTCCCTTTTTCTCCCCGTAACATTTTTTTTTGGGGCAGTTTTTCCTGAACCGATGTGAGGTCCCGGCACAGAGGATGTCATATGTGTACAGATTGTAAAGCCTTCTGAGACAAATTTGTGATTTTTGGCTATACAAAATAAATTGAATTGAATTAAACAAGGGGAAACAGCTGGTCCGTTAAGAAGTAAAAAATCAACCTACAAGCAACTCTAAAACTCATAACATGTCTAAAAGAAAACATAGTATAAAATGACATGATGTAATTTTACAGGTAGTAATATGTGCCAGACTATTTCTTGTCCAGGAGCAGTTGCTTCCTGAACACCATGAGGTTGCCAGGTAACCAGGAAAGACTTTAAGTTACTGATCCCTGCCAAGAAATCGTCTGGCACATAACCCCCTGTAAAACCATATTTTGTCAGGCTAGCTGGTCCCCCCCTTGTTCCAATCTTTTTTTGCTAGGATAAGCAATTTTCGTTATCTAACTCTTACCTTTAATCAGTTAGTGGATTTCACTAACCGACTAGCTGACACTAATGTTTGCTCAGCTTGTTTCTCTGATAACTTAAGATCCAGCCGTCAGATGACCAAAATCCTTCACCTGGTTAAAATATAGAAAAGTATAATAATACACCTAAAAAGTGTATCACAAAAAATCAATTCATGGCAGCTTTTTGCAGACAACCACAGCGCTAACACATGCACAAAGGGAATGTGACGCCATTGACAGGTGACCAAATGAAACAGACTGTAAAATTATGGATTTCTCTTCGTTTGAAAATTGTTGGAAATATTTGGGATAATGTAAGCACACAACTCAATACAATATACAATTAATGCATAAAAGTTACATACTTCACCTTTAATGCCTTAAAGGTTGACTTTTGAACTACTGTAACACAAAATTGTTCAACCGCTTGTTAAATATAGTATATTGAATTTAAAATAAGGTCAGCTGCAACAGTTTTATGTATAAAACTCAGGTGTTACCCATTACAAGTCATCTTCCACTTCACTGCTCTATTTGCCACGTGCACACACAACACTTTAATGCGCGCACACACACACCTACACACTCTTCTCGTATAAAGCGTTTCAACCACAAAAAGCAGCTGTTTTATGACAGTTGAGACAGGTGATCTTGTCCGGGGAGGAGTGTCATTGTAATCCTCTAATGTTATTATCACACCCACAGCGCGTCTGAGTGTCCGTACCTGCTCTGATTTATATAGACAGAGGCTGGAGGAAATGGAGCTTCTCCCTCTGACTGTATGAAGCGTGAATCCGGAAGGGAGGGAGAGAGCCCTGTGCTCCTCCAGACATCGTATAAACGCTTTTACAATGCTTTTACAATGTCAGCCGGGCGATGACATATCGGTAATCAGTCATAGCGTTTGTAATGTTTTTCCTCTGCTTTCTGTCTCTCTCACCTTAACATTTCCTCTCCTCGTCCTGGCTCTGACTCACTGTCCTACCCTCTCTTTGTAGTTTCTTTTCCCGTCCTTCCTCTCTCCTTTCATTCCCCCCTTTTCTAACTGTTACTCACTCTCGGCGTCTTTCCTTCCATCCCCTCTTTCGCAGCACGCCGCATCGTAAAATAGATTGTAATTACTGTGTTGCTGTGAGAAGAATGGATTAATTAAAATATAATGATGCCGATCACACCAGCGGGCGTCTGTTGAAATTTGTCCATTTAGGGGCTGTGGCTGAGGACTTGTAATGCCCAGATCATACTGCAGCGGCCACGCTAATTATGAAGAATGGTTTATTGCATGGGGAAGGACGGATGGACTAGACAGTGCAATGAGCACGGGGTCACTTACCATCAATGAGGTTGTTAGAAAATATTAAAGATTAGATGTGATATCTGTAACAAGAGGATCCATGTTTAAGAAAATTGAAGCTAACACTCAATGCTTATTGGTTATAGTGGGAAGTTAGGGATTTTTAAAATTGGTTTCTGTAGGTGTGTGCTGTACGAGTGTAGTCGGTTGTTTGCTAGTTTGCAGTTTGATTTATCAGATGATTCAATATTTTGATTGCACACTTTTCTTCATGTTGTTGACTGTTGACTCAATAGTAATTTAGCCAATTTATAAAGGCACTTCTCCTATTCCCAAAGTCCTCAGACAGACAAAAAGTTATTTTTTATTATTTCATGTTTGTTTGGAAAAAATGAAAAAGGAACAATTGTAAGCATTAGAAGTGAAAGGCAGTGTTGTAAAATAGATAGACAAAAGAGTGTCAACAACAAATTCAAATTTAATTTCAAGAAAACTGAGGGAAAACATACTAGTGCTAGTAATTATTTATTTTCTTATTAAGTATAGTGCAAAATCACCACTGAAATGTTTAGTAAAGCAAAAGCCTGCTGCATGAAAACAAAAGCTGCAAGTCACAAAGGAAAATAATACAAAGTTACAACACAAAAGGGAAAATTTGCTACCGTTATTTTGGATGTCCAAACAGTGCTGATGGCAAATGTAGTTCACTAAAGAAATAAATTCCCCACGGCATGCTATATTTGCCAAGAAAGCTGATCTCTCCTGCTGCGGAGCCTTGCCTACTGTGCCTACATGTACCAGGATGCAATGCGCACGAGTGGCGATTTAGCAACATCTGACAAATAAATATAAAAGCTACTGGTAATGGCAGACCAAGGAAGACTACAGAAACAAAGGCCTCTAGTGAGCAGCAATTTTTTTATTTGCTTAATCATTATAATCTACATTTGTAAGATCAAGAATGTGTAACTTCTTCTTTCAAAAGTTACACATGGAGATATTAAGTATAACCTCTTTAAAAATGCCACAGGGAACATGTGCGGATTGAGGACAGATGGTTGCAGTGAAAGAAGCAGTTGCAGGCTTTGTAAAAGCTGAAGGAAAAATAGCTGCCGTATAGATGTTGGCGGAGTTGGCATTGATGTGTGTGAATGTATGTTTATGTGTGCGTGTGTGTGTTTGGGGATTTGGGGGGTTGTTGGGTGGGGTGGAAGGGGTCGCCTGCATCCCAGAGTTCCCATCTGTTTGACCTCCATATAGACTGGGAGCTTTAGAAACTCTGATGTTGAGGAGCGAACCCCCCCCCCACCAGCCCCCCTTCACCCTCAGCTCCCACCGCCATGACGACAATAAACATGTCAGCCGCCACACGCCAGAGCAATCTGCAATCAGATTTACTGTGCATGAAATATGGTGGTGCTTTTATTGGTCCAAAGACTTGTCACTCATAATTTATAGGCTGTTGCCAGGCCGGCTGTGATGACAGCGAGCTCCCAGCACCCTCAGGAGAATCAGAAGGGAGAGAGTGAAAGAGATAGGGGTGAGGGGTGGTGGTTTGGTGGGGGTTTAGAGATATAGGAGGACAGAAAATGTGTGTGTGAGAGAGCACAGAAAGGGAATGAGGGGGGGGGGGGTGGAAGTTGGTGAAAAGAGGAAAAAAAACAACAAGCATCCATCCTGTTCCTTTTCTGTGGCGAGTTTATCAGGTTGAGGGAGCGAAAGTGTCAGTTTTTTCCAGAGCCCGTACAAATGGATCTCCCCCCTCCCTTGCTCTCCTCCAGCGATGCTTGCTATCCTTTGAACACTGACACCTATTGATCACATGGTTGACGGAGGGAGAAAAAAAAAATTAATCTGCGATTCACATCTCCACTTGAAGCCTCTCTGACCCAGAAATAGAAAGTGTTGAGTCTGGTGTTGGCGGCTTGCGCCGGAGGGATGACGTACGGAGGAGAAGCAGGATGTCCAAACAGGCTTAATTTCATTTAATCTCTTCTGATAGCATAGGTGCAACTACAGTAATTATCCTGTGGGAGATTGAGATAGAAAATAACAGCGGTGGAGTAGATCAAAGGACCGCTGCCCTCTCTGCAAAGACAAAGTGAATATCAAGGAGAATTCATGAGTGGTAAAACGGTATCTTAAACCCCACCCCCCAAAAAAACTTGTATGGCATTAAAGAATGAGATAACATTCAATCCCTCTTTTGAAAAATGATACTCTGTTCACAGAGAACTATTAGAATGTTTACATTTGCGGCATTTTGTTCCATATCAAAATAATTAATTGCCTCCATTTTCAAATTAAAAGTACATTACAACACAATTAAGGATGCAAATGAGTCTGGGCCTGTCACTAGGAGCCAGAGAAAGAGAAAGAGTGACTGCGTTGATGTATGAGGGTTTGTGAATTGTTTTGTTTTTTTGTGTATTAGGTGTGTTGCAATGGATCATTGTGCTTGAGTGTTTGTGTGTGTTTGTGTATTCGGATACAAAAAAAAAGTGTGTCTTGCTGCCTTTATTGAGGAGGACGACTCAGTCGTTGAAATTACATCAGCATAGAGAAATAAATCAGAGCTCTGCAGTAATAAACAACAGAGTAATTAGGTCACTCTTCCCTCGGTAACTGATCGACCAGAGGAGCACATACTATGTTATTCCTATTGTGTTAAAGGCTTCTGTCACCGGTTAAAAAAAAAAAAAAACACCCAACATAAACACAACATACACTTTTATACACACACACATTGCTTTATCCCTGCCTCCTTTCCAGGGGCTCTGACCTCCAACGAGCCTGTTCAGTGAAAGATGTCTACATCGCGCCAGAAACCGGGGACAGTAAAACATAATTTTGTCATAACCTTCCCTCTTTGGAGGGAAAACAGATATAAAAGTATATAGCCTGTGGTTTACGGCGAGTCCCCCTCACCCAGCCTGGCAGCAGCACGCAGCGCTGATGGATGCCGCGCGTCCGCCGACTTTTAATTGCTCGTAAATTTCTGATCCAGGGAAAACGCCACGTTCTCCTTGTCCCCCGGCGACACGGGTGACGGAGCCGCTCAGGAGGGAATAAAAGAGCTTCAGTGAGGAACACAGAGAAGATGGCAGCTAGAGAAAGGGGGATACACAGAGACACACTAACACACTTAGAAAGATAGATGCACATTTCAGCAGGTGCAAGTATCAGTATGATCCACTTTGATATGGTGAATATTCCTTTCGTGAACGTCTAAATCAACAAAAAGTTACAGTGTTATTTTCTGCTATCTATATAAATCACCATGATGCCAAATGCTTAGATATTAGCATTGTATACTGCTAATTTGCAACAGCTAATACGTTTTGTTAGAAGCATAAGGACTGTAGCAGTATGTAGCAGGATGGCGGAATTAAAAAATGTCCAAGAAAAGTTCCTGGAGTGGATGCTCCAGATAAAAAAGGAAGCGAAAGGTTTAAAGTAAAAAAAACTATTAAAAAAAAAAACAATCAATGGGGAGGAAAAACACAGATCACCATTGGTATAGCTTTTCCTCGTTGTAGAGCGCTAAAAGAAGAGAAGAGACTAAGGGCAGCGTACTGCTCTTGAACAGCTAAGTATTTGTAAAGCAATAGTGCTTATTTGCAATTAAATACATGAGGAATGTATTTAGGTATCACTAAAATTAAACTAACTTAATTATTATTAGTTTTTTAACATTTAAATATGCGTTGGCAATATGTAGAGTGTTATGTCATGTCAATAAAGCCATATATATATATTGAATTGAATAGAAATCAACAACGAGGAACAAGGACAACAAAGCTGAACAAATAAATTAAAGAATAGGCAGGACTGGTATGTACACAAGTAGTAAAAAAATAGGTGAGTGTACATATATATATATATATATATATTATATGTGTTGAATTGACATTCCCATCCTTAGTGTCCTACCCTCGCTAGCAATGCTAAGAGGTTTGTCTCAGTATGGACCATGACGAACAAATATGAGTTGACCTCTACTATGTTTATGTTCAGATATACTAAGGATAATGCAGCTATAAGATCTAGATGGCCCTTTAACTTTTAAATAACAGGAGCTATCATCAAAGAGAAAGAAAACATTTTAGTGTTTTACTCCATTACTCCTGTAGAGACTCGCTGCAGAAATTGTAAGTGTCAAGCACTTACTGTGGCTGCAGGAATTATAGAGCCTCCATCTAAAAGGCACCACTAACGGGGTGAGGTGCAGTTGCCTGCATTTGCATATGCCGCTCTCCTTTTCCTCCTTTACTGTGGAACAGTCCTTTAAGTGCCTGCACAGCGTTGACAGTAATGGAGAGCAGATTGAAAAATGGGGCTTAAAAAACGTCTCTGCAGACTTGTGACTGTTGCCAAGCCTAACAGATGCTCATCTGATCAGTTTCTTACCCCGTTTGTCTTCCGCCCAAGATGAAAGTAGAGGAGATAAATATAGGTTTATCCCACCATTTGCTTGTTCATTGCAGTAAGGTCCGACATCCTGCCGGGGATTTTTTATTATTTCCTTCTAGTGTGTCAGACTCGGTCTAGCCTCAGATCTCTATCACTATTTTCTCCTTTTTTTCTATCTTCTTCTTCCTCTCTCGTTTTTCTTTTGTTTTGTTTTTTTCTCTTCTCCTCTCCCTGCTGTTTATGTTGTTCTCGTCTCATTTGTTGGTTTTCGACTCACCAGGTTTGGCCTGTTGTGATCTCTTTCCTTCTCACATCGATCCTGGCTCCATTTCTCCCCATGGTGGCCAAATCAAGACACACGCGATCATCCACAGGTCACAGTCCGGGTCAGAGGTCAAAGGGAGCTGGCCAGGGTCTCGCTCACCTCTTGTCTGTGTGTTTGTGTGTGTGTTAGTAATATATATATTGTTGTTGATACTATAAAATAGAATGATGTGCAACATTTTATTTTTATGCCTATTTAATGGGGGTGTAAATGTATATAAATACAATACTCAGATTTGAACAGACAATGTGCTCTGAACAGATCCAAATATTTGTAGTAGGGCTATCAAAGTTAACGCAATAATTATATGTTGGCGCATATTTTATCAACGCTGCTAATTTCTTTAACGCATTAAGGCAGGTCTGCGCAAAATTATTTGGATCGCATACTATGTCTGCCCATATGAATTCCCTTCCAGAGACACCACCGTATCAAAGATACATAACTTGTACGAAGACCAGAAAGTAAAAGTAGCGGGGAAGTCGGGATAGACTACAACAGTACAACAGCATTTTGCTGAAGCTTTATGCAAGTGGCAACAGTGAACTAGGGCTGTACCGGTTAGTTTGAAGCTTTGAAGCTTCATTCATAACTTTGACATTCAAATTATTATTATTATCAGTAAATTACAGAAACATTGCGGGCAAAGCCCACATCCTCTTTATTTCACACACACACACACACACACACACACACACACACACACACACAGCAAATGACACGGCTCTCAGTCCTTGTCTCTGCAATTGTCCAAGTCCAAAAGTGAAAATTGATTGAAAAAAGATTCACAACAGTTATTATCTAAATAAATATTCTGCTTCAATCTGTATTTGTTGGTATTTAGCCTTTCAAAAACAATATTTTCACTTAGGTCAAAAAACACAAAAGTGGAGATTCGCACAGGTTTTAACGGGGCGTCCTAGCTGCAATCTAACAGCACCAGAAATTACTTTATATAATCACAGTAATAATTTGTATCGCGATGACTTTAAATATGATGACGGACATTCAAAGCATACTTTCAAAACCTCAATAGAATCTTTGAATGTAAAATAAAAAGCCCTACTTTGAGCATAACGTCAGCACACTGACAGCTGTTGTTGCATGTTGGGCTTGAGTGTACCATGTTATGATTTGAGCATATTTTTTATGCTAAATGCAGTACCTGTGAGGGTTGAAAATATTTGTAAATGTTTTGTGTTCTTACTTAGTTTCAAATAATGAATATACATACAAGCATTTCTGTTTACCCACATGTTGATAAGACTACAATACTTGACAATTCTCACTTTTAGAACAAATTTCACAAATACACGTTTAATTTGTGATTTATTTGCGATTAACTATATTAATCATGGACACGTCTACCTCAGGGTGTTTGTTAGCCAGCATATGCTGGCTCTTTGACAATATCACATGTAGTTATCTGGTAGAAGAAATTATCAGCAGCCAAAATGTCTGTTGGGAAATATGCAAAATTAATAAATAAATAAATAAATTATTGGAATATTGAATAGCCAAATATTGTGTGACCTTTAAGATGTGTTGCCAAGACAACGCAAATATAAACTTATATTAAACAACGTATTGGTTTTACCTCCACTGTGACTCTAATCCAATACACTTTTTGTCAAATTCCAACAAATAACCCCTCACGGTATATTAGCTCTCCGTTCTGAATATTAGCCTATTATTTCATATATATTCGACCACTTCTTCATTTAACTTATTTTCAAGCTATGACAAATGCAGGCTATTGTACGGCTAAAACATATGTCCGGTAGCGGTTCTATAAGGCGGGAATTCTGAAATATTAACGACCATAATAGCCGTCAAAAGCAAGGTTGAGCGTTAACCCTGTTCTTAGTTCAAATATATTCATTTTGTCTGTGTTGTGATCAGCTAAACGGATACTGTAAGCTTAATTTGGCATAAACAGATAAAGAATTGCCTAATATAATGACAGTACCAACTTTACCATAGTGAAGTTCAAATTTTAGCATGATGATAATCGTCATCCAGATTCCCTCATATCACCATCGCTACCTGACTGACTAGCACACAGTCATCCTGCAGGCTGACCGACACACAGACCTACAGCTCGCTTCCATTGGGCACAAAGGCAGAGAGACGGGTGAGCCTGATCAACCCCAGTAGTGTCAGCCCAATTACTCATTCTCTTAAAGGGCTATTAAAACATAATTGCCCGGCGATTTACATCCAAGTTAACGTGGCCCTGAGATAATTTATTATTTTCCATAAGCCTTTTCTTTTGTGTGCCGGCTGAAAGAGTGTGGGGGGGAGGGAGAGAGAGGGAGACTGTAATTTCCTGAGTCATGAAGAAAGGCATGTTGGCAGCCCAGTGTAATTGTTTAAACCCCACTCTCAGACACCTTCCAGTCACCCCCTTTTAATCCTCGTTATCGCTCTCATTAGCCCGGGGTCAGGGGTCAGCCAGCTCCCCCTAGAAACACAAACACAGTGCCGGGAAGAGGAAGGGATGGATGAAGGCTGGATGAGGGGACTGAAGGGTTGGTGTTGGGATGGAGACAGACATTTCCACTCCAGTACTTGCTAGCCTCTACTCTAATTGCTTTATCCACCTTTTTATTTGCGAACAGTTTCAAAATGATTGTAAAGGATTTTACACAAGCAAACTTTATTGACTAGTGAATATGAAAATGTCAGATGAAACTATACAATAAGAGATCAGATATAATAAGTAACAGAATATGTTTTGATTAGTAGTCCATCTGGACCAAATGAAAAAAATAAAATAAAGGTTATTTAATGTCTACAGGGATAGTTAATGTCTACATGTCTTCTGATATATTTTACAACATTATGTAAATTAGAGCACTTCTTAGATTCAGAATATTTACTAACCCTGTTTTGCTTTGTGCGCCCTTGAAGTTGAGTTTAAGATACATAACAGTACACATAACACACACACACACACACACACACACACACACGCCACATAACTGTCTCCATTGGGTACAATGCCATACAAAGTTTGTGAACTGCTGCTGTGACCCATGGACTGAGACCCCATGACCAGAATGAGACAGCAACATGGATCTCAGTCCTCTTCCAAGTGGACCGAGCTGTCCACTGACCAACCTCACAATGTAGAATGGCACTCTTCATGTTGATGCTTCAAACCTACAGGAAGGTGTACCTATGTGTATGTGTATGCTCATGAAAATTATTCGTAAAGTCCCAGGGTGAGCATGAATTTTTGCTCAAGTTGAAACATTTTCAACACGTGTTGTCACCTCGGTGATGAACTACTCTTTCTTTACATTGTCTTCATATGCAATTGAGCCGCCTCTAAAATTGGCCTGGCATTCTGTTTGAACTCACCTTTAGAGTCTATGTGCACACACATAGCAAATTACATTTTTCACATTTCTTCAGTAAACAGCCTCTCTACTTTTGTTAACCATACCGTAAAGTATGACCAGAGACAGTTCAGAAAGGAGACACCACACTGTGAGGCAGTTTCCTGTACCGGTGTCATGTGGTTTTTGCCACTGTCCCGCCCCTTTAGGAAACTAGTGGCAGGTCCTTAGTCTATTAACTCCAATGGGAGAAGTGAACGTGAACACAGTTCATGACCACTTCTTTTGCTCCATAGACACCAAAGAAAATATTGGACCCATTTTTCACAAGCAACATATCATTCTGACACTGAAATTACATTTTTCAGAAGTCTGGAGGAAATTAACTTCGTTTGAGACTTTTCCTTGTCTCAGCAACACAATATTGCGAGATCTGGGGACTTACATTACGCCCAAACATACAGATTTTCGGAATGCTAAATATGTCAGTTAGCTGTATAAATATCAATGTGTCAATATAACCAAATCTACTTTTATCAAACCACAGGTCCAACACTTCCCGGTGCAAACCACTTTTACTCATAACTCCACAGTCTTGTGAGGTGTGTTAACTGATATGATACTTTATTTAAAATGGAAAGTGTGAACTCAAAAGACTGATTGTAACAAACAAAAGCATTAGGAGAACCATTCTTATTCTGTCTTTCATTGTTTCTACTTTTTCAATCAGTTACATCTCTCTCTCTCTCTCTCCCTCTTTCTCTCTCTCTTCTCTCTCTCTCTTTCTCTCTCTCTCTCTCCCTCTCCCTCCCTCCCTCTCTCTCTCTCGCTCTCTCTCTCTCTCTCTCCTCTCACCTCCTCTGATCTGTCTGCAGGAATCACAACCTTGTTTTCCCCCTAGTGTCCCTCTCTAATTGAAGCTAATAAAGATCAATTAAAGTCATTAAGGGCTTTTCTTAAACGAGGCCTGGCTACTAAGTGCATTAGCAGGCTTGCTGTCTTTCTCCATATATACTATATGTCTCTCTCGCTCTCCTTACTTTGCATGCACAGAGGCCTGTTGGGGTCTGTGGGGTCCAGGGTATTTCCAGGGCCACATCAATGAACAGTACTCCCAGCTGTTCTTGGAGCTGACGTTTAGCCGTTGCATCGGAGGCCAATACCAGTGTGTTTGCATTAATTCAGTATGTTTCAAGTTATAATCAGCACGATTTTATCGTAAAAGATTGATTTTGATAAATATACAAATTATGCAAGCTTTAATATTTGCAGTTCTGAACTACCAGTGTCTGGTTGGGCTTTCCCCAGAAAAGCTTCCCTTCTAGCACACAGGAACATGCCAGTGCTAGACACACTACTTTGACTGACAGGTGCAGAAACACCAGTGGAACTGCAAGTGCTTGAATCAGAAAACAAGGAACATGACAGTTATGACTACAGGTTGAACCATTTTTAACGCCAAACAATTACAAGGTCTAAGTTTTGCGACAATATTTGTGTGTGTGGCAATCTGTGTTAAGAAGAAAACAAGATAATAAAAGCACCCTTTCAACTTTAAAGGATGATTTCATTGTCTTGTCATTGTCTAAGCTTATACTTTTTAGTCCACCACTTTGGTCTAGTCTGAAATATTACAAAAAAACATTTGATGGGTTGCTATAAAATTGTGTTTAGATATTCCCACTCCCAGAGGATGAATACTACTGACTTTGGTTTCGGTGGACTTTTCATCTATTATTTGTCGAATAGACAATTTGGTTTGTGACTTATTACAAAATATACAAAAGGAATGACTCTCCCATCAGCCTTAACTGTTTCGTTGTATTTTGCACAATAGCATTTTAAATAATAACATGCTAATATGCCATACTGAATTACTGATTAATAATACGTGAACAACGTAGTAGGTTTAATGTTATTGGAAGTATGTAATGAGTCACTATTAACACCAAGGACTGTATCTATATATCTTTAAAGACTTATTTGAGTAAAAACATGTCGAAAAGCAGCAAAGCCATTATTCTGACTCCACCCCCCTGGCTAATTATTACATGTACTTTATTATAACTGCTAAAAACATTTCACATCTATTAAACTGTTTTTTTCCACTACCCTGAGAATTAGTATGGCTGTAGACTCACTACATTACTTCAGAGTAGAGCAAAAAAGTCCACTTAGAAGACATGTGTTATGCAGTGTGGTAGATCAAAGGACACGCTGGTTCAGTATGCTTGGTTTTACCACATCACCAGTCAGCCACTGAGAATCCAATATCACAGAAGCCGAGGTCGGAGCGTTACTGCGCGATCCAACTATGCTGTAGCACCAGAGCACGATTCTGAGTCCAGACTCAACAGAAAGAAGGCGACTTGACTGAGTGATGAGAGAGATGAAGGAGTAGTGACCCATTCACAGGACAGCAGGGAGCCGGATGGTGCTACCATGAACTGACAGGACTGTTAACACACTTTATGCAGCTGACTGTGTGTGTGCGTGTGTGTGTGTGTGTGTGTGTGTGTGTGTGTGTGTGTGTGCGTGCGTGTGTGTGTGTGTGCGTGTGTGCGTGCGTGCGTGCGTGCGTGCGTGCGTGCGTGCGTGCGTGTGTGTGTGTATCTGAGAGGATACATGTGAATATCTCAGGCTACACCGTTTGTGTGTGTGTGTGTGACAGAGAACATATCTGAGTGTGTGTGAGACCAGGCGTGTGTGTGTGTGTGTGTGTGTGTGTGTGTGTGTGTGTGTGTGTTTATGTGTGTGTTCGTGTGTGTGTTTTTTTGTGTTTGTTTATTTCTATGGAAGAGACTGCAAGTGTGTGTGAGCTTGTTTGTGCGCATATGTGTGTGGCTACTGATTGTCTGTGTACTTTTTAGGAGTGTGTTTTTAGAGACTAAAGCTAAATTAAAGCTGACCACATCCCAGTTGTATACACGTGTGTGTGTGTGGGAGGGGGGGGAATGTGTTTCATTAGTTGTACTGCTTCATGTTACCCGTCTGCAGCTACGGTACAGTGTAGCAGCCAGTCTGGTGCAGGGATGAGGCGGGAAGCTCCCGATCACTCAGCCTGGGCTCAGCCTCCCTCTCCATATGGCCACAGAAAGCCTCCTCTGCCTCCCCAGGCCTCTGCCAGTGTGAAAAGCAATTGTGTGGAATGTGTTGGAATTAAGTGTCCCATCATTCAGAGCAGACATGCAATTAAAAGAGCTGCAGTCGTCACTCGTAGTAGACATCGCGTGAGTCATGTCACTATAACTCAGCTCAGCGGACGCCTGACTTTTTTTTTTTTTGTTCTTAAAGGGGAGGAGTAAACACATAGACAGACACACACTTAAAAGGGCTCACGCACTTCCTGTCTCCCATTTGCTGTACACACACATATCTCTTCCTAGAGCTACTACACTGGAAGAAATGGTGAACAAAGATATCTTCTATATTGGACAATCATGGCTTCAGCAGTGGGGCTCACAAGTCCCCCTCTTTGTGTTACTATAGCCCTTTACTGCAACTCAGCATGGATAAAGTCCTGGTAAAATCATTTAAAATTTGGGCATTTGGTAAAAATTCTAGACCATCAAGTCTTGATTGGTAAAGATCAACAAATCATTGGTTTCACATCACTACAGCTGTAATAATTTACACTTTCAAATTCTTTTTTAAAAAGTTTGGCTGCACGGTGTCAAGTGTGATATAACCGCTACATTTGTAGGGGGAATATACCACAGTAAATTTAAATAATTTATTTATATTTTTAAATATCGCACAAGTCAGTTGGGAACAAACTTTACACAAAACCAAAAGGAAAGCCACGAGGTGAGAGAAGGGTATTTATAACAACAGCTTGTGTTTCCTCTCCTACAAAACGCCACCAGATACTGGCGAATATGTCCAGCCATATTTGTCGTATTGCCTGAGGTGGCGCATGATACCGGGTGTAGCATGGCCTACAAACTGTATTTTTTTTATTGTCAGCTACATTGTTGTCTTTGAGCTGCAGTCTACCAATAAGCTACACTGTAGGCAGGGGTGGAGAGAAAGAACAAAAAAGACTGGGAGAATGACCTATTCTGCTTTTGTATTCATTTCGATCAATTTTCTGATTTATTTTTCTGATGGCATGCATGTGATGTTACTCATTCAATTCATTTAAGATCCAAGTAAGATTAAAAAAAATAAGATGAAAGTAGTCAGTTTGTTTCAGTTTGATGTCCTCTGCAGTTTGGCCAAAAGCCATCATACACGTCATGGTTTTGTGATTGGTAAATATATAAAGTTATATTTGTGAATTTACTAGATATTCATTGCCCTCCCTCTCGGGACTACTACCACTTGGAACCTTGCTGTATTCCTTTCAGGCTGTGTTCACTCCCGTCCTGCTCAAGCTGCCAGTATACTTCATCAGGCGTACCTACAATGCAGCATTGAGTCTTGACAATTTCCGCAAGTTTCCGTAACTGACAATCTGAAATTCGCACACATTTTATGCAGTGATAGCCATGTGGAGGTGAGAAAGTAAGCAGGGTTTGAACTTCTTTCTAAAGTTCTCTTCTTTCCATTTGCAAAATTTCATTTTTGTCACTTTTGCTACGTAGTGCTATTCATTATGAATACATCGTTATCCACACATTTTAACAAAATCACGTCTTTTCACTCCGCCTTCAGGTTTGGCAGTTACAAGGCAGTTCTTTTCTGGTGTAACCCAGCCCTTACTTTGTATTTACTTCCATAGTCTGGTGCCCTAGTCACCATGCCATAAAATATTAGTATTGCAAGAAAACAGGTCACCAAAACTGTTACTCAGACTAGGGAAGAGACAGAGAGGATTTTGTACTAAAATACTGCAACTTTGGAAGATAGCCACTTGATTAGTTTGATTAGCACAGACTGAGGAATCCTCGTATTACAACGAGGACTATAGATTGTATTACCTATCTCCAACACTGTAGTCACGGCGACAACTTTAACTGTTCTTATGGGCATGCAAGTATTGTAATAAGACGGACCACCATTTTCCACACATATATGCTTACCTTGGCATGCAGATGAATATGTGCAAGTATACAATCTGTACTTTCAGTGACAAGAGAAGGCAATTATAAAAATGTTGACATTCAAAGAGAACGAAGGTCACAAAGATAACATATAAATTATGGATGTTTACAACTAAAGTGGTTGAGTTTCTGCTGGGGTACATTTTCACTTGAACACAGTTTAAACTGATTTCTGATCAGTCTCTTGGCAAGTTGATATATTCATATATGGTATATTTCAAGACAGTACTAAAGTTCACGTTTTAGTTTTTTCTTGCATGGCAGAAAAATACATTATAATGCTTAAATGTTATCGGTGAACCAAGTTTCTCCATTCAGATTAAGAGTCATTTTTGCAGACTGGCCTAAAGAGAAACATTACAAGAAGCAAAGGTGCTGTAAGAAAGGAAACACATGGTGATTGAATCTAAAGTAAAAAAAAAACACATCACATGAGCACTTACTCTGACCCAGAATGACCTTTTACCAAAATAAATTTAACTTTGAATCAATTCTCAAGGCTCCACACAAAGAAGTAGTGTAGTGACTGTCTGTAGTGTTCCCTCTAGTTTGTCTCTATCTCTTCTGATAGCTAATATCAGGCTGTTCACAGAGCTAAGCCTGAGTGGGCTACAGTGTAAATATCCCAGACCTATTATTACTACAGCAAAACGTTCCGAGCCGTTGTCAAGCCACTAAGTACAAAATGGTGAATTGCAGACACGAAGAGAGATAATTGCCACTCACACTGGAAATTTGGCAAGCGCCTTCCCCACGAGACCCGGATGAAATGGTGCTTCAACCCCCGAAACTGTCATTCTTAATGAAATGGTAATTACAAACCCAGCGGAACAGCTGAGGGGCCTGCCGGGGCCCACGGAGCCCAACTACCAGAATAAACCTGCTACAACAACCTGCAGAGAGGAGGGAGAGAGGGAGGGAGGCAGGAAGGAGGTTGGGGAGGAGGGAGGGGAGGGATGGGAGGGATGGGGGGGAGAAAGACGATATAAAGCATGAGAGGTGTTCAGGTAGGCAGTAACACCAATAATCTGAGATTTATTTCAATTGTGAAATGTAATACACACTCCAGGTTGGAGTGTGCTGTACACTGGGACCCTCATCAATAACGCCGGCTGTGTGGAAGGCAGGAGGGGAGGTTGGTTAAAAGCGCCCACACAGCCTGGGTAATTGATTGCTTTGTAAGTGAACGTGTCTTTAACCTTTGGGAGGTCAGGCCCAGTCGGACACCATCAGTCCTGCCTCGGGTTGAACCGCTTCCAGCCGTTTGTCTTCCGCTGCTCCCTCGTCTCAGGGCCGATTTGTCAAGCATGAGATGTTTTGGGTGTTTAGATTACAGGCGAGATGGGAAAACAAAGGCAAAATGCCACCCCAAACAAAAGGCCTGAGCCTGGATCTCCCACTGATCAGCAGGCTGGGCAGGAGGCCAGCTACCTGGGGCGCTAAAACTGAAGGGCGGGGGGGGGGGGGATTGCTGAAACAGAGCCACAATGAAGCCCCCAAAACACAGCCACTATGGAGCTTGAACCGGAGCCAGAATGGAGGCTGAACGGGAGCCAACGTGAGAATTGAACGACAGCCAAAACGGTGACATGAGATTGAGCCGGAATAGCGCCTTGAGACGCAGCCAAAATGGCAGCCAGAGACTCAGGGGGGGTGGGGTGGGGATAGGAGGGAGCTCGGGGCGGCTAACTGTTTTCTCCACAGCAATACTCGTCATCACCGGAGATTTTAAAGTGTCCCTGTACCACCCCTCCCAGGTACTTAGGCCTGTCTGTCTGTCAGGCTGTTAGAGAGCGACTAAAGATGATTTATCTCTGAGATTATCAGGGCCAGTAGCTACGCCGTCGCTCTTACGATGCCCTGGAGAGACAGAAACAGACAACACCTTCTCGAACCGACACTCGGACACCTCTCTCTTTCTTATGAGGAAGGAGTCATATATAGCTGGCCTGACTTTCTTCTTACAGGAGAAAGTCAAACTCACATCTTGTTAGGCACACATGTGGATTATGGCTGTTTATTTATTTTCAGACGTGATATTTCGTCATGGTGAGGTAAAAGCAGCTTGTTCTCCCGCGTTTGGTTCAGTGCGTTTTTGTAACGTCTGATCACGTGCGTGAACATGCAAGAGTATGTGTGTTTGTGTCAAAGCACAAGGTGCAGTGTGTGCCTGCCAGTTCCATCTGCTGTTCTATTACCATAGACGTGATGTACCTGCCACTTCCCTCCTCAGCTGAGGTGCGTGCGTGCGTGCGTGCGTGCGTGTGTGTGTGTGTGTGTGTGTGTGTGCGCGTGTGCGTGTGTGTGTGCGGTGTGTTGTATTCTCCAATTCTGTTGTTAGATCTGACAGCCACTAACACAAGTTTGTTGTAAAAAAAAAAAAAAAAAAAAAAGAGGGAAAGGATGCTCTCAAGATCCCTTCCTGAGTCTGACAAACTGTCTGGGATTGTGGAAAAGCTACACTCCTCTCTTACACTCCTCGTCTCACTCCTCTGCCAGGATATAGGCTGCCAAGAAGTGTATTTTGACACTACTCTCTAAAGAGGAGTGTCTTCTCAGAACAATGTGATTGTTCCCACATTTGTTTGGTTCAAGCTCATTTATGTCTGTATGCTTCATTAGCAGCAGTGTAACAGTACACAAAAGTCATGGTTCAGTTCATACTTCGGTTTAGGAGTCATGGTTTGTTACTAGTTATGTAGAGCGGGAAAGAAATCCCAATGCAAGAAGTGCGAGTGTCAAAGACAAACACAATCTTCCTGCTGCGAACTGAAGTATAATTTTGCCCACTGGCAACTTTGATAAACTTTTTTAACTGTGAAAATAAGGAACGTTTCAAAGACTTCTGTATTACACTGTATGAACACTGAACAGAACTTTCCCAACATGCAAGAGGTCACAATAGGCTGTAAAACCGAAAAGCATCTCTTGCATGCCATGAAACTAAAATGACCAAAATACATACAATAATACAAAATAATTGTTTCAATTAGTTCCACCATGGCAATATTTAAACACTCAAAGCACCCGTAGCACATGTATCATCCAGGTGATGGGCACATCTGGTTGATGCCGTTGCTGCTTGTGCTGTGTGCACCGGACCATGACCCCCGTACCATGGAAGTTCGGTACGAATACACAAACAATTACAGCCCTATCCTAGGCTTAAGCATTTGGGTGATCCTTACCTGTTATACAGAATGGCTTCCAATGTGTTCAGGAGTGTTACCAGTAGAGCAGCGAATTGTTTGAAAGTTTTCGGTTCGTGTGGATTCAGCACCTAACTTGCAGTACTGATACCAAAACAACACTACTTAAAAATATCTTCTTAAAGAAAAACAAAGAAAAGAATTCATTTCCTAAAAGATGCCAATATTCTCAAATGTTAAATGGCATGTATGTGTAAATACAAGAACCCGAAAAAAACGTCACCTTAAGTCAAGTGTAGTGAATTACACAGGAGACACGCAGAAATGAAACGGGATACTGAGTACTGCATATTCTGCCCTGAAATATGGCTTATCATAAAGTAACCCAAGCGCAAGGAATGTGTTGCGCCAATAACTATAGCAAAAGAAGTAAAATTAGATCCTGGTTCCTCTTGTCAAAACCAGGTGGCAACCTCGGGGTCTGAAAAATGAAGCCAATGCTGAAGCGCCTTAAACTTGTATTCTTTCTAATGGCCATCAGGGGGCGACTCTGGTTGCAAAAAGAAGTCTGATAGTATAGAAGTCTATGAGAAAATGACTTTACTTCTCACTCAATTTATTACCTCAGTAAACATTGTAAACATGAGTTTATGGTCTCAATCGCTAGTTTCAAGTCTTCTTAAATACAGCATGATGTTCATTTAATAAATGATGGTCCCATGTAGAGTAAAATAGACGACAAAGCAGGGAATGTTTTAGGGTGTGGCTACGTTGTGATTGACAGGTCGGGGAGTTGTCTGTGTGTTCGTCTTACAACTTTAACCCTTTTACAGTGTTTTCAGTTCATGGAAGTTAATTGTAACGCTCTTGGTCGCCGAAAAATGTCTTATTTAGTCTTATGTCACTTCTAGTTGCAAAAAGCCAAGATGGCGATGGGCAAAATGACGAACTTGAGGCTTCACATCGGCAGTCCACAAACCGACGGTTGACTTCACTGTGACTTCGTCCCCTTCTTATATACAGTCTATGGTCAAAACACAGGTAACGTTCCCAAAATGGTTTCTGTGTCCTTGAAAAAGTTCCTGAAGTGGAAATGAGATACAACACACAGCTATTAACAAAAATACAGTACAGAGTTCTACTCAGAAACAATGAAGAGCAAACAAAAGTTCAATAGTCAAGGCCCTCGTAAGATGCATTCGATCTCAAATGATGTATGAAAAAGCTGACGTTTTCAGGAAAAGGATTTTATCAGAATTGTATCTCTTCTTGTGGTTTTCTCACATTTATCACTGTAAATAAAGCAGTGTAATCTTGTTTAGGAAATATGTTGTGAACAGTCTGGTTTCTTCTTTCTGTCTGTGAATTGACTGAAGATCAATAACCTTGTTACTCTGTCAGCTTTATGAATCTATGAATTTATGAGTGTGCATGCATTGTCATATGTTTTTGTGTTTGTGAAAAGACAGCATGTGCGTTTGTGTGTGCGTGTTTGTTTGTGAGGGCGCAAAGATATAAGGAATTTGTACGTGTTTGATTGTGAAATGTGGGTGTATACACTCCGAATGCATTCTTTCAATTCCATGCAGTTATAGATCGTCACCGGTCAGCGGGTTCCCCTCTCTCTCTCTCTCTCTCTCTCTCTCGCTCTCTCTCTCTGTCTCTCTCTCTCTCTCTGTCTCTCCTTCTCTCCCTCGGTCTCCCTCGGTCTCCCTGGTGGGGTTGTAAAACTGGCCTTACTTCTCTGCCCCAGCCAGATAGATTAATTAATTATCCAGACCTCCTCTTTTTTCATTACAGAGCCAATTACTCTGTGACTGCGCCTGTTGTCTATATACATGTGTTTCAGAGGAGCGAGAAAAAGTGTGTGTATCTGTGCGAGATTGCAGATGCAGCTCATCCACAGACTTAACAATCCCACTATCACTTAATATTAGAGAAGCTTTGCAATGATATTGGTTCCTGTGAAAGGAAAGCAGATCTATGTGTGGGTAATTGTTGGCTTATTGAGAAGAAGTGGGGGCTCTTTAGGGGTCTGTGTGTGTTATTTAGACATAATAGGTTTATTAAGAAAAACAAATGGCGTGACGTCTCAGTTCTGAGCTCTTGTCCTTATTCCTCATTAACTTCCTCTTTTGGAACTTTTGTTTGGAGTGGAATATGGCTCAACCGAAAGTATTTCTTTCTTTTGCAAGCCTGAAGTATTGTTGTACTTACGCACAGTTATACGTACGCGCAGTTGCAAAATGTTGATATTAATTGTGTGTATGCGTGCGCGTGTGTGTGTGTGTGTGTGTGTGGATATGCATTTGATTGATGGGTCAGCAGATAAACTGTGGTGAATGAGCCGAGTGTGTGTTTGTGTGTGTTTGTGCGTGACATACAGCGACTCGCCCCGAGGGACAGGGGAAGCGGAGCGCTGCACCTCCTGCAGGGGGTGCCGTGTCTCCCGGCAGGGGGGTGCAGCAGGCAAACAGAGGGGTGCCTGCTGCACCCCTACACCCAAACCCCTACACACACACACACACACACACACATGCACTCCACCCTACTGTGCTACAAGACGGGTGGGGGGTTGTAGAGACGCAGTGCTCTTCTAAACCTCCATTAATGCATAATTCATGTACAAGTAGCAATTTTTATATTTTACTAGAGGGGTAGAAATTTCAAAATAAAGTTCCACAACTGCCTGCGCACTCATCCTCATCAAATCTCTTTCCTTTATTCTCGCTCAGAGTTAAATTATGTCACCGGGATTAGCTGACAGCAAGTTGTCAACTGTTCACATCACCATATCAACATTTTCAGTTAAAAATCCCATTTCTGCCTCTATATTGAGCATTGACCAAAGGCCTGTAAAGCAAAGCAATAACTGATGACCAAAAATATTCAATATTATTTGGTGTGACCTAATGATGTATGCAAGGTCCTCTTAACTTAGCCAATAGATCGTTTTTGACTTTGAGAATTGCTTTTAAACATGCTTTTGAACTGATGAAAGGAAGTATATGACAGAAAATGTTGCATTACTTCTGTGTGGGATCTTAGGTAGCTGTAAGACAAGTACAAAGGATTTATAATTATATTTTCTGACAACACTATACTCCTCCCAAATCCCAAAAGAAATATTTGGATTTGGAACTTGGGGTTTTATAACCCTAAACACGTCACAATGCATGTTCGCTATCCATTTCATGACCCGCAACCTAAACAATACCGAACTTTTGAACTCTCTGTGGCTTCCGTGACAAAATCACGTCGCAGATGTTTTACCCTTTAATAAGTACACAAAAACAGACTTTGTTTTTGATCGTTACACTTCTGTTAGCTCTATCATATTTAGTGATATGGCATCAAAAAAGTTGCCCGTTTGAAGAGGCAAACAAAGGCTCCTGGTTCAGTGTTTGCTTTGTCCGGAGGGTAAGAAAAGCTTTTGGGACCCAGGAGGGAATCTTATGCCAAGCTTGTAGTGGAGCTACAAGGTTGCCCCTCCCTCCTCCCCCCCTCTTTCTCTCATTCCCCACAAGGGCAGAGACATCTAAAAGGACTGTACCTTGGTGTGCGTCCAACAAAACCTCTCTGCTGAATTTCATCCTCTTTGGAATTTGTGTTTGAATAACACTCGAGCTACAAATCAAAATATGTTGGACATAGAGAGTGAGGTCATGAGGTATAGATCATTGTGGCTTCCAGAGAAGTCTCCTTGTGTAAGAGAAGGGGACGGGTGGCTGCTACTTTGACTGATGGCTGTAGAGACTGAGAGGGCCGTTTGGTGCCCATTCTCCTGAGACTAAGTCCATGCCTGTGCCAAACCCCTCATTTGCCTCCGCGCAATATATTTCATTAAACTTTTAACTCTTTGCAAGGTAATTCACTTGACATTTTGAGGCTGTGCCGTTGCAGGCTGCCGAGTGTTCCTCTCTCTGTAATTTCAAGTCAGGCAGATATTTGCCTAATAAAGCCTAAAAATGCATTCCAAAATCAGTTTTCTCTTAAAGAAAACACGCACACACACATTCAGAACAGTTAAATGAATTAAATTGTATGACATCCAAACCAACAAAGCTGAGCAGCGCGGCACAGCATTTCATGGTTACAGCGTGTTGGTCCCAGTGGCGCAGATATAATTAAGACCTCTTCTTAATTACTTAATAAGCTTAATTAGTAACATTTCTGAGCAGCAGATTTGGCGATGGAAATCAGAAGAATGTTAAGTCCATTTGTTATTTCATTTAAATCCGGATATTAATGAAATTAGTGCATCATGATATAACAGAAACAAGCCACACTGGGATTGACCAAAGGGCTAATGCAGTTTTCTATGCTCCTGATCAACATTCAATTAAGTGGTACAACAAAAAAATCAAGTTAATATAGTTTTTGTTCGCCGCTATAGTCACATGTCACCTTCATCAAGGGTTTATTGTATCCACTCTTCGCTCATTTTTCATTAGCCCATGGCCAGATGTGATGGCGAGGTGCGTTAAACTGACCGGGGGTCTGCTGTGTTGTCGTCAGGATAACCAAGGCGAGCCCACCAATCATGCGCTGGAGTTGCTACTGCATTCCTGGCCACTTAATTAGAAGTTGTTGGTACCACAGAAGGTGTCACCAACCTTTTCAGGCGCTGAACAGATGGTGTCCCCTCTTTTTGAGGTCCTGCCAATGCCCACTCTGTGGCTCCTGGGAAAATGACCTAACTCACAGGCAGCTGCTTAGTGCGGCTTGAGTGATTCTTTACAGCCACTTCTATTGGGGGTGGGGGGTGGGGTGTGAGGGGGGGGGGGACTTAGCAGGACGTACCACTGAAAACAAGGGGTGAGACTGCAGTAGCTAGGTCCCTGGATAGCTGCAAAAATCTGTTTGGTTGCTGCATACCAGTTGTTAAAACTGTGTTTTTAATGCCATGTGCAGCAAGCGAGGACCCCGACCCTGGAGATCCTGATGTCTCTGTGCTGGTTGGTCTGTGTGCACTGTCCTCTGCTGCTGGCAGATGGTGTGAATATCAACAGAGAAAGGACCTGGGAAGGCCCACAGAACAAAAAGTGAAAAGGGTTCCTCGACAGTTACAAAGAGGCCCCATGGAGCGGTGGGAAGGGGGTGTGGGGGGGTTGAGGGGAGGGGAGTGGCCTTCGTCCTAATGGATAAAAAGAAAGAGGGAGTAATAGTTTGCAAGGGCATTTGCCGTTGAGAAGTAAGAGTGGATGGAGAAAATGCGAGGGCCGCAGATTCGATATTTGTGGAGGCGAGGGGTCGGGGGTTTAACGCGCTTCGTGCTGCGCGGACAGAAGATCAGCTGTCACTATGTGGTCGGCTTGGCTCAACCTCACTCCGACCACGCAGGAGGTGGAGAGAGAACAAGTTGACATTTTTTTCTGACTAATTGCTTGATATGAATCGCATCATGTGGGTTTCCTAAACATTGTGTGCAGTATTTCCAAAACTCTCAATCACATTCATTAAATAATAATTTACAAATCCTGTCACACACCACAGCATCTGTAAATCCTGTTCAGATGTCTGCTTGCCGAAAGTAGCAGTGTGTTGGTCTTTCCCTTTCGCGCAACTGATGATGAGATGGCTGAAAAGGCCGGGGAGTCTTCTTGGAAAGCGGCTGGCTCAGCAGTGGTGTTTCACTGACATGTCAGGGGACATAAAATCTGTCATTTTCATCATGTTCTATCGTGGGTAAACCTGTTTCCTGCAGCTTTCTCCATCAGATATATGTCTGTGGGTTTATGGCCGTGGAGCTAGGGCAAGCCCGATCGATCTGCGGGAGCTGTAGGATTTAATAGGTGCACAGCTCTCGCTAAGGGGTACGGGGGGTGGGGAGGGTATATTTAATCACTAAAACCGAGCAGGGTGGCAAGCCCCGGTCACCAACAGTTTCTGTTTTATTAGACGCCAGATTATCAGTTTTCCCCACACTGTGAAATAGCGGAGGTGATCTATTGTTATTGTTGATGTTTTTAGTGTACATTTTAGGAAGCCAAATCAAGACATTAAATCAAAGTACACACTTTTGCTGGCACTGATGTGCGTCCACCTGTGTTGTGTTAGTGTCTGTTTCATGAAAAGACAATAACTCCAGAACAATACATGAAAGAATCTTGATACTTGATCTTGAACATTATTTACAATAATAGTGAAGAATTCTTGGAAATACCAGGACTCGTTTGCGCTTTGAGATACAGATAATAATAATGGTGCTTAGACCTGGTAATATTCTATATTTTTATGAATTATCAACGACTTCCATGAAACCAAAACTGAATTAATCTTACTAACAGGTATTGTCTGTGTAGCCAAAGCTTGAGCCTAAGCCTAGCTTATTCCTCTGTGCCATAGAGCTCCATTGTCCAAAATTCGTCAGCAGGCCACTCTTATAATGGTTGACATGCTCCTTCATTACCGTGAACACACACACACACACACACACACACACACACACACACACACTGTGGTGTCCCACATACATCGTCCTGGTGCCGTTAACGCTCACTAGCGCACAAAATGGGGATTAATCCTCCGCTGAAAATAGTTTTCCAACAAATACACAATTTGCTGCTGTTTGAGTGATGTTGGCTAAAAGCTACAATGCATAGCTGTTTTAGGAATTTAGAATAAGAGCTTTCTTTCTTTTTTGTAAAAATGTAAGTATGTATTTCATATACACTTTCATTATACTTTTATTCATACTTGCAAGCACGTTTCTATTAGCTATATTTCTATTGTTTATCTTGCGTTTTTGGGAGATAAAATCATTGTCTATGATAACTTTCCAGAGATGTAAAGTCCTGCGTGAGTATTATAAACCGCTGTACTTGTGTTTTGGCATCTGATAAGCCGTCTCATGGATCTGTTACTCACACCAGCCTTCCTGGATCCTATTTAATCATCCCACCAGCACAACAACAACACAACAACACAGCCCGTGCGTTGTTTTAACGCAGGGCTGTTTTCAGTGAGTGGTGTCTTTATGACCCAGTGGTTTAAGACACTTTCCATTCCGGCTTGGAACCCCTGTCATATGTAACCCTCCACATGCTGTGCCTCTCTACAGTATCAACTGTCTGAACAAATGCCCAAGAACCTTTTTTAAAGTGAGTGCAAAGAGTATATTTTAGTTTTTAAGTTTAGTCAACTACACTGAAATTAGTTTGACTACATCTCTGAATACGTATTAGAGAGCATTCAGGATCACAGTTCCTTGTAATCAGTTCATTTTTGGTGACTTCTGGCAAACATTGATTACTTAATAAAAACACTTTTATCTCCAATCATCTAGTACGAGCACATTTGGAACTTGGAGAGCCCAATGATAATATGTTTAGGTCTATTAGGATGCATGTCGGTCGACTCCTCGCTTCTCTAGTCGTCTGCATTAAGAACTTGTCAGCTGTGTTTTTGCTCCAACAGCTTTCACAACCCACCCACCCCCCAAATGACCTTGAACTTCATCAGCACACCTCAACCCCTCACACCCGTCTGCCTAATGCTATTATGCTGGGCCCTACATGCTAAAAGTCATCGGTGGTGATAGTGGCTGATTAGATTGTGTCCATTGATCGCTCGGCGTGCTGTTAGGACGAGGACGGTGCGGGCTGCAGCTCCTGCCTCTCCTCCTCAGACACACTGACAGTCTGAGACAGAGGAGATGGAGCCCCATGCTGGGCAGCAGATTGAGTTATTGATCAGCTCTCTCCTCTCTCCTGTCTCTGTCTCTCCCTCTGCTGCTCCGAGAGACCCCGTCATCAGGATAATGAATTTCACTTATTGCAGATTAACGGCATAAGGTCTGTATGGTAATAATGGCAGAAATTAGCTCTTTGTCACCCCCTCTGGATTTCCACGAGGAGGGGTTCGGGGAGAATGAAGGTTGTTACGGCCCTGTTACTCAGTCTGAGGGCTGGGATTTTAACAAGAGGGAACCGAAAGAGAGACTATGCATGAAAATGAAAGATTTGAGGGAGAATTAAGGTGAGACTTATGGGGGACTGCGATTTCAGCATCGCTGAATTGGCAGAGGAGAGTTCTGATTCAAGAAATGCAGGTCTGATAGAGGGGAGTGAAGGAGAATTTTGAGAGGGAAAGGAACACTGAATAGCAGGCCGCTCTGTGAAAAGGACAGGGCAAAGAGGAAAGATGAGAGCGGATGATTCAATGGAGATGTAAAGAGATGGCAAAGCAGGAGTGCTAAAGTGGAGGAGAGAGAGTGAGATAGGCAGTGGTCATACAGTCACCAGGCAGTGGTGCCGCTTAAGGGTCGGCCATTGTGTCTCCGGCACCCAAATTGGGGTGGTAAAGAATGAATAATGAGGCTTGATTACAGTCCGTGAGATGGCACATTGTTCAGAATCAATCCTCCAGGCAATTACCGGCGGTACAAACAGCAGCCCTCAGCCTCAGCCAGGACGGATCGGGAAGCCATTGTGTCAGAGGACAACATCATCTTCGTCAATGACTTGTTGCCTCCTCATGTCGGAGCCATTAGCACTTACTCTTCTCCTGCAGCACATTCAGCCGCCCACGTGAAAAGCCTCCAGCTCACGTGTGTGTGTGTGTGTGTGTGTGTGTGTGTGTGTGTGTGTGTGTGTGTGTGTGTGTGTGTGTGTGTGTGTGAGTGTGAGAGAGGGACATAAGGATGCTTTTCTTTATCGTACACATAAACACATACAATATATAGTATAGTCCATGTTCCCTTCTTGTTGCAGGTATGGTTTTGGATTGTTGGATGCAGGGCTGATGGTGCAGCAGGCCACACACTTCCACACGGTTCCTCCTCAGAGGAAGTGCATGCAAGAAGGCACGCTCCATCCTACCAGGTTCGACTACTACCATCGACTTCATACTGTGTGTTTATTCAAAACCTTTAGCTGCTGATGTTCTATTTTTATTGCTTTCAGTTCATCCCATTACTTTACCTGCTTCAACGGAACAGCTTCCCCACAGGAATCAACAATCTTTCATCTTACCTTCACCCATACTGTCAATGCTTTGTGTGTGTCTATATTTGCAGGAGGGGATGGATGTCGAAGAGTGTCTATTAAACATGCGAGTGGTCTGGCCACTGACTGACTTATGTAATGATTTTTTCACCGTTTAGGATCCTTTCTCCAGGAGGCGTGGTCAGTGTAAACATTCAATCAGACACCTGCCTTGGGAGCACTCATGAGATCAACACTCTGGAGCACGTTCAGGTCAGGCAGCAGTTTTAAAATACCCTCAAAAGGCATGAACATTTACATTCTACTGAAATCTGTTTTATTCTTTTTATGGATAAGTAGAAAAAAAAGTTTGACTTGAAGCATCTTTTATATGTCCCTTATATATAAAGCTATAGCCAGCAATTGGTTAGCTTAGCTTAGTGTAAAGACTGCAATCAAGAGGAAACAACAATCCTGGCTCTCTTCAAAGGTAGCCAGTACCTCTAAGACTCATTGATTAACTTGTTAAATTGTGTTTGTTTTAGACATAGAAGTATAAAAAAATAAAAATAAATTGTGGTTGCCAGGTAACCAGCAAAACCACAACTTGTCCTGGTTGTGTTTTTACAGGGTTTCCAGTCTTTTAGCTATAAGCTAAGCTAACTGTCTGTAGATTCATATTTAAAAGGACCAATATGAGAGAATATAGAAAGATGAAAAGGTTAATTTTTTGTATACTTCTTTTGTGATTCTGCTGTAAATTGGCTTTTACAGCCTTTCCATGTTCCTGTTGACCTTGACGTTATACAAATAACAGACAAAGTGTATTAAGTTCTGCCTGCAACCAGGGAAGCTCGAAACATTTCATAGAAATTGTTTTCGGGGTTTCTGTGTCATGTGTTCTGTCTGAAAAATAGAAGAGATTAAAAAAAAAAAAAAGGATCATACTGTGATGCTTAATGTGTTGGCTGTGTCATTTGCAGAAAATGGCAAAACTGTGTTTTCTTGAGCACAGGCACATACATGCAAATGTGTTTATGTTTGACTGTGTCAGCAGGCATTCGTGTCTGTGTACGTGCACATTTGAGTTTGTGCGAGTTGTCCATGTTTGTGAGTTTGTTGTGTGTACTTGTGAAATAGCAAGGAGATGGGGGGAGAGAGAGAGAGAGAGAGAGAGAGAGAGCGGGAGTGTGTCAGCATGTAAATTGAAAAGGCTTCATCTTTGCGGCTCTGCTCCCTGGCAGAAAGCGTGGGTCAGGCCATCGCTGCGAGGTGTGATTGATGGACGTGTTGCCGTGGTAACACGCTGTAAACAGGAGCGGGCTGTCAGTCTTTTTGCAGCTTGGCGTCTCTCTCTGCGATGTGCCATTGTCACACCAGATGTGCTGCTTGTGATGAACAGGGACAGAGAGAGTGTTTACTGGGTGGGAATCCTGGAGGTGGGGGTTTTGGGGGTTGCATGTGCTTATTTAAATCATTTCACTAATATTCCCCTCAGCCATTTTTGTCACTGTCTTCTCTTTCTGCTCCCTACTTGTCTTTGTCTTCATTATTGGGTGGCTATGGACAGATCATTGGTGTGTTCATCTGGCTGGCTGGCACAGTAGCTCTGAAAATACTGAATTGATTTGGATTCAAACTTGACAGATTTACCCCGATTGGCCTAATCATCTATGTGTCACATGTAATACCTCAGATATCAACGATTATCACAGGAATCCAGTGCTTTTTAATGAGTACTGATTGGACCGAAGAGGCGCTGCTTCACTTTTTAAGGAATTGTTCAACAATTTAGGAAATATGCATATTCCCTTTCTTGCAGAGAGTGAAATAAAAACATTGATACCACTCTTAGTTTAACACAGACTGGAAACAGGTCAAATCTGCCTACCAGCCCCTCTCAATGTCATTCATTGTTTATATCATATCCATATATATATCGTACAAAACCCAAAGTGTAAAATTAACAATTTGTGGTTTTATGGGGGTGAATGTACAGGACTATTTCTTGGCCAGGTGCAGTAACTTCTTGGAGTCTTGTTGTCACCGTAAGGTTGCCAAGCAAACCGTGGAGACTCAAAGTCGCTGCACGCACAATTGTGCAAAATGTACGTTTTCACACGTCTTTTATACAGATTAAACAAACCACACACAACAGAGCTAGTTGTTTCTCCCCGTTTCCAGTTTTTGTGTTAAACTAAGCTAATGGATTACTGGCTCTATTTTAATATTTAACATTGCCTAGAGACATGAGAGTGGCATCGATTGTTGTCATCGAACTCTCAGCAAGAAAGCAAAGATGGCAAATGTCAAACTTTTCTTTTAAGGTCAAAAGTCAAGTCATCAATCAGTATAGTGTGTTTACCGAAAAAAATAAAGACCAGTCTTTATTTCAGGTAGTTCCGTCACACTCAGTGAACATCACCAGGGTGTCGTACTGAAAGATGTGTCTCTGTCCACCCACTTCCTCTCTCAAGTTTTCTCTATGTCTCTGTCCCTCCATCATTCTCCTTGTTCACACCTTCCTTTCTTTTTTATTTCTCGCCACCTGTCTCTCACCAGGTGAGAGTGAGCATCAACACCGTGTGTCGTGGTGACCTCTCCATCAGCCTGGAGTCTCCAGCTGGCACCGTATCGCTGCTGTTGGACACACGGCCCAATGACGCCTCCTCTGCTGGCCTGAAAAACTGGACCCTGATGACGTTGCACTGCTGGGGGGAGCAGCCACGAGGCCTCTGGACCCTCCGGGTGAGAGAGAAAATGTAGTGTCCGATATGCTGCTTTTTATTTGTAGTTTTTCATCCTTAGCCACACTAGCACTGCTAATTAGCGAATGTTGGCATGCTAAACTAAGATTGATGAACATGGTAAACATTATACCTGTTAAGCATCACCATGTTAGCATTGCCATTGTGTGTATGGGAATGTTAGCATTTTTAGTTACTTACTGTTTTTAACAGTTTAGTTACTTACTAAATATCACTGCATCTTCTTTAAGTGATAACTAACTCAACTAAAATTTTGCCCGAATAACTTCTTGTATACTCAATTTTTTTTACTTACTTTTCTGGAAAGCCTATCTCACATACCTTCTCTCATGATATAGGAATGAATTGCTCCGCTTCACATGGTCCCCTTCCAGTAGCTGCAATGTAAAGAAGTTTAAAAATAGCCCAGCACAGCACAGCTCAGCTTGGTTCAGTTCATTTTGCAGTAGCAATGTGAATCATCCTCTACTTTCATCTCCGAGTTTCAGCCAAGCATGGCAATCTTCATTTTCCTCCCCACACTCTTCTTTTCCTTTTTTCTCTCATAGATGTGCTGATGTTTGATATGGAAGAAGGAGCTAAAATGGAAGGGAAATTAAGACTGGAAGGTTAAGTAACCTTGGCCGGGTTTGACAGACACAATACTGCCGACGTCTGATTAGAATCCATACTCACAGACAGTAGCGCGCTGAGGTCATTTACTGTATATACGTGTGGGTGGTAGCAGTGGGAGGGGGGGTGGGGGGGCTCTCTCTTTGTATGTATGTGTTTGTGTGTGTGTGCATGTGTGAGTGCAAATAGGCATCAGTCCTTGTAAACAGTTGGAGGTTTACAGAGAAAAAGCTGTGAAGATGAAAGACACCCACCCCCTGTCCTCTATCACCTACCTCTTCCTGCAAACACACATACACACACGCACGCACACACACACACACACACACACACACACACACGCTCTCTCTTTCTCTCCGTCTCTGTGTCTCTCCCACGTCCTCGCGCAGATTTACTGTCCCCTCTGTGACCAATTACCAAGGCCCAGTCTGTCACAGAGACGGGGAGGAAACACCGTGAAGCCGAGTCTCATAACGACGGCGCTGCTCATTACCGGAGGGCCGCGACGAGTCACCGCGATGCTCGCAACACGAATTAACGCCCGCATCTTTCGTGCCACATGCCTTAGCACACCGCTAATCAGCAAAAGCGTGCGCACACACTGGTTGGTTTTATGCTGTTTGTCAACTTTACCACGGATTGGGGAGAAACATGTACTCAAACAGTTACAGGGTGTTGAAAATAAGACGTGTGAGTGTTACAACTCTCGAACGTCAGAGGGAACAGAGAGAGAAGAATGACACACACACACCTAAAACATAAACTTGTAAATGTAAATCTCTCGTTACAGATAGTGTTGATTAAATATCATGGTTCACCCAAAGTCTTCTTATTGTCGCAATAAAAGCATGTACAAGATGAGAAGAGACTATGCCTGTACTAGAACAATAATTTGACTTATCATGGTTCTGAACATGTGTTGTCATTTGATGGTTTTTTGATATTGTCTGTGCCGCTGCAAGAATAGAAATTGCAGACGCATGCCAATTAATTCTTGAAATGATACATAGAAAGAGAAACAGGACGAGACAACAGAGACAGGACATACAGGACTAATAGAAAAGGCAGAAGGAGGGATGGTGGAGAGTGAAGGGTAAACTATAAAATGGAGGCCCTGGGAAGAGACTTTAACTGGACTATCTGCCGGATCAGTGTTTAAAAACTCAAGGGCAGCTGAGGAGGAGGAGGAGGAGGAGGAGGAGGAGAAGAAGGAGGAGGAGGAGGAGGAGGAGGCGGTGGCTCTGTGGAGAGTCTATATTGATTCGTCATGATGACAATTGTCAAAGAGCGCCGTGGTGCTGCTGGAATAAAAGCGGGACTGAAGTGAAAGGGGAGCGAGTGTTATGGCTCGAGGCTCAGCTGACCTTCCAGCGCTGTGAAGGAGACGAGACCGCGGGGCTGGAAATATACTCTCTCTCTCTCTCTCTCTCTCTCTCTCTCTCTCTCTCTCTGTCTTGCTCTTTCTCTCTCCCTCTCTCTCTCTTTTATCCTATGTGCTCTCTCCCCTGTGCTCGCTCTACTGCCATCTGTGGTGCCTTCACCGAGTACCTGTGCTGTTTATCGGAGACAGTATTGCACAATATAAAGAATGCTTATTCCAGCAATGTACAGTATGGATTTAAAACACACTGACATGCTTAACTATAGAATGAAAACAATAATATATAATCATCAATATCAATGATAACTATTAAGGATTAATTCACAAGCAGATAAAAGGTATACCAGACGTTTTTTTTTTTTACCCTGTGTGTCCTTGATCTTCCTTCATCCTCTCTCTCTCTCTCTCTATCTCTCTCTCTCTCTCTCTCCCTCTCACACACACAAACACACACGTGTCTCCCTCTCATCCTTTCCTTCAAAGCTTTTCTGTCCTCATGCAGTGCTAAGAGGTAACATTCTTCTGGAAAAAGTCAAATATGACAGTTCAGCCATTAGTATACCATATTTATGGTTAGTTCTGGGCTAGTTTATAGGATGGTTTCACCCAAATAGAAAAAAAACATTGAAGAAAGTTTCGGATTCATTTGCCCAGGTTTTCAGATTTTTCAGAGATCCCTGCTTCCGCCCCAAATACAATGCAGGTCAATAGAATTGTGTTTGCGGTGCTTACAGAAATAAAAGACGACCTTCAAGAATCAGTGCATTACTTTGGCCGATTAACAAAACATGCTGTGATCAGCTTTGTGTCGAAATTAAACCATTTCTGGAAAGAAATGTTGATCAGGTTTTGTTTTTTTTAATTGTAATGTCACTGATGTGAGCACCACAAAAACATAATGTAATAATTTCTCCATTGTATTGGTGTGGAGGCAGACATCTCAAAATCTGGAAACATTAAAGGAAAACTTATTATTATAAAAGCATTACTAGATACCATTCGAGGTGAGAGAAAGATTTCTGTTTTATCATTTTGACAAGCCGATTCATAATTGACAATGACTAAGATGGGCAGCATTTCTGCATTATTGTGCTTTACACAATGTACTCAGGTACAAACACAGAAAGAAATACAGATATATAAACACAAATACATTGCTTTCCCTTCCAGCCCACCTGGCTCCATGCTGCCATGCCCACAGGGAGTGTGTGTGTGTGTGTGTGTGTGTGTGTGTGTGTGTGTGTGTGTGTGTGTGTGTGTGCGTGTGTATGTATAGCAGTGTGGCAGCGGTCTTTGAGCAGAGATATCTCTGATTCCCAGAGGACTTTAAGACTCAAGCTGACTGTGACTAGTGTTGCTGTAGGAATATAATGGCACTATTTAGCCTGCAGCACTGTGGCTACACACACACACACACACACACACACACACACACACACACACACACACACACACACACATACAAACAGCCACTCTTCCAGGCCGTGACTGACAGATCATATGTTTATCATCATCAGCCCCGGTGCTTCGTCTGGAGTTGCACAAACTAAACACGCAGTGACAAACTGATGATGGAATAACCAGCAGATAATGAAGGAACTATGGGGTTTGATTAGTGCATGCAGCCAGTAGGAAACATTGATATTATTCAATCAATGCCTTTCACCTTTATGGATCTGATGCAGTTTGTTTTGTTACATATTCACTGTAGAATTCATCCTGGTTTTCTGTAGGAACCTAAAATTATGATAATAAGACATTTGGATCTGATTACAAGCAATTACACATGAATATATTTTTGAGTTTTTGTTTATGCTGAGTTATACTAGGGATTGTGATGAACAAAGTGTTTTACTACTTTCCTTTGTTGTATTTAAAGATATTGAATGTCAATGCAAAATGTTAACTCTTGACAGTTGCGGTGCAGAAATCATTTTTCACAGTTTTCAAAATAACACAAAGCAGCTGATTCCTAAGAAAAAAACATCTCCAACTACAAAGTTAATCAATGCAATTACACTCAACAGACTACAAGATATCGTTTGTACCTCTGCACCCTTTATCATGAAATAAATCGGGACATTTTAAATTGAGAACCTTTTATTTGTTTTACGTCACGGTAACACATTTTTTTTATCATTTATTCCAATAACTGGTTGTTATGTTCTACACTTCAGCACAGTTACAGTGGGTGTTGGTGCGGGTGGTAAGAGCATACTAACTTATGACTTACTAATTGTGAAACTGATGTTGTGAAAGTGCAGTGTGGGAGTGGAACTTTGTTTCACAGCTTGGTCCACTATTTGTTATCCAGGCTGAAATTGCGACGACCAGAAACAAGGAAAATGGTTTTGGAACGCCTTTACAGCTTACATGTAAAGGCGTATTATTAGTCAGGATCTCTAAATGCAGTTTTATTACTTGTAAAAGTAACACAACCGCACACTTTCAAAGCCTCGGTACGTAGTTGCTACAATGGAACTCACACGCTCATTCTCACTAACGTGTACCGTCAGCCACAAACACACACATGAACACACATACACACTCCCTCACTCTGGCCCAAGGTGGATTTCTAGAGGTGCATATATTTGCATATATCTGCATGTTTAATGAGTTTTGGGAGATCAAGCGATCGGCACGGCCCTTTGTGGGTATTTCTTTCTTTTTTCTTTTTTTTTTTTTTTTACGTGTGTGTGTATCTAAATATCACCCACTGCGTGTTGGCACCCGTCACAGATGGTCGGGGGCGAGGGCACCCTGTAGGCACAGGATACCTATTTCTGTTTGTCTGCGTGCTTTGTGTGAGACTGGGAGGCAGAGGGAGTGTGACTCTGTGCGTGCACGCTCATGTGTGGGTGTGCATAGTTTGCACTGTAGGTGTTTGTATGTCATTCACTACGTGCACTTTTTACTATGTGCTCTTTTTTTCTCGTGTGTTTCTTGCATACGTGTTTGTATCTGTGAGTGTTGCCGAATGTTCATTTGTGTAATTGCATCTGTGTGTGTGGGTGCACTGTGATACTGTATATGCTGAGTGTATATGTGTTTGCACTTCAATACATATTTGTGCCGCATGCGTGTGTGTGTGTGTGTGTGTGTGTGTGCGTGCGTGTGTGTGTGTGCGTGTGTGTGTGTGTGTGTGTGTGCGCCCGCGCGCATGCGTGTGTGTATACAATTAATAAACCTTTGTGTTAGTGCAACGCTGTGTGTGTTTGTTCAACCGTTTTGTGTTTAAGCACGCTGCAGTGTGTGCGTGCCGAGCCGCGTGTGTGCATGTCTCCCAGCATGGGATGGGGGCATGATGGCCCTGTTTTGGATGATTGATGTGTTGGAGGGATCAGCGAGGAGCCCAGGTTGGGCCAGAGCCTCAGTCTGACACACTGCTGCTTCCCTGCTGCTTTACATATGTAGACACAGCAAGACTCCTCCTCCCCTCCCATCTGACTCTGCCGCCAACACACACAGGTTCCCTTTTAGGGTTTTATTCTGAAGCTTCCGTTCATTCCGTCAAAGTAAACTGAGCATTGTGTGCTTTTCTAGTTACTTCCTGTTTTACATTTTACATTTGTTTTTTGCCAAATATCACATTCTGAGGTGCGGGGAGTGAAAGTAATAATATTTATCTATTTTATTTGTCTCACAGCCAGGTCACAAAGAATTGTAATTATTTATCTGAGTCTGGTAGGTGATGCATTCGATTTCACACAAGTTTGTCAATGTTGTTTCAATAAGTGTCTTATATGAAGATATCCAATATCAGCACAAAATGAGAGTTGACAGCTGAAGTGCAGATATCAGATATCGTTATCAAGTTGTCAGGTTTACACAACAGCTGATTTAAAAAAAATAAATAAGATAAGACATTTTTTGTTTTATGGTTTAGGACACATTTGGACTAATAACTATTGTATCAGATCCTTTAAAACCTCATCTTTTAGAAATATTAGCAATGAGCTATGTGCAAAGTAAGTCAGTCGGATTTGATTAAGAATTTGAAAGAGTCCGATTTGATAAGCAAATTCAATACTGGTTTCATATTAGAATTCTGTTGCACCCCAAACCAAGATAAGAAAAATGTTCTGTAGAGCAGGAAGTGATGTAGTCTATTATACAACTTTGGCAGAATAGAAAAGTAGGTGATGGTTGATGTTTAGATTGAACCATAGGCCAGTTTCTCTGAGTACATTTTGACATTTCACATTGTGTAATAAGAAATAAGGTGTACATAGTAAAAATGATTGAATTATCCTTCAGTTTGAGGGCCCCACTGTGTGGCATGCTTGCTCACCGCCATGGCTTACTAGAACAGAGCCATTGTTAATGTTATTAGTGACACCAGTCACTCTGAACATCAATGCGGAGCAGAGCCTCCTGAGAAACATTCTTTTAGATTCAAGGGAGCTTCACTGGCATTGTCTCCAACATAAAAATTTCATCTCAAAGTTTCATCTCCAAAGAGTTGTCGTCAAGTTTCCCTTCTTTAAAAATGTCTTTTTTACGACTCACCTCCTTAACTGTCGTTGTCAATGGTGTTCTCTGTCTCTCTCATTGGCTACGTACGTCTTTGTCCCTCATTTTTCCTCTCTGTTTGCCTGCCTCTGTGTCACCATCTCTTGCTGAATTCCTTTCTCTTCTCAGGCTCATCCTCTATCGCTGGGTCTCACTTTCGTCTCCGTGGCGCTCACCCGTTTTGATATCCTGCCATCTCTCCCCCATCACTAATCCCCCCACCTCTCTCTCTTTTTTCTCTCTCTCTGTAGTTTCTCTCCCTTGCTTTGAAATCCTTCCCCTCTACCCTCTGTTACTCTGCTTCTGCTAATCCTTTCATTTTCTTTGTCTCTCTTTTGTCTAAAAGTCAGTTTAATTTCTCCTTCCTTTATGCGATGGTTTTGTCTCTGCCTGGAGCTCTCACACTTTTCATTACACTGTAGTTAAACATGATTTTTATCATGACAGTAGTATACCATAAAGTGAACTTTCGGCTGACATCATCACCAAACATGTCAACGGGATATTTTACTTCTACGTAGAATTAGAAGTTTGTAGAGTTACAGTATCCTAAAACGGTATTTATGGATTTCATGGTCAGGAGAGTAAACTTATGTTAAACATTTACTTTTGCTCAATTAAAAACAATCAGGCAACTCAAAATATTCGACTCATGAGGTTTCCAAGCGACAGCGGGGTCGCAGCTCAACGGAGAGCCATGTCTACCCAGTAGAAAGGCATGCTGGGAGGCTGGCAGGCATGCGAGGCATATCGATCCACCTGTAGCATCCAGCTGTTTGTTTACTAACAACAAATCAATGCAGCGCTCGGCTGGGGGCCGCCATGCCTGGCCTCTGGTCTGCTGGGTGCACTCACACACATCTATAGAATACACACAAACACACAGACACACACACATGCAGGCTGGACAGCTGATCTAGCAGATGTAGGGAGTTTATATGGTTTGAAGTCTGTCTTTGACCCGCTCCGCACTAAAAGAGCATTTTTTTTGGGTATCACATGACGTAGTGGTCTGCATAAGCCAAAGTGAGGTTGATTTTTCGTTTTTTTAATCATAAAAATAAGATGAGCAGCAGAGGTTGCTTTTTTTACTTTTATATCAGATTTTTCCCTCGTAAATACCAAATACTCCAAATACTGGGCGTGATTCAGAACTGTTTAAGGGATCAGCTGAAAAAGGCGATATAGAATTAATTAAAGTTTGACCGGGAGATTCAGACAACTATGACTCCGCTTTACTTGAATGTTTCAATTAGTTGTTTCTAGCTGCGATAATCTGTCCGATGGTCTGCCCTGCGAAACGCACCTTTGGGTGCGTAGCATTCAAAGAGCCAAGTCAAAAAGCGAAAAGTTAAAGGGAAATCTGGAGTCATTGCCGTTAAAGTCAAAGTTCAATGAAATCAGAATGAATCAGATTCATGACTGAAGCCTAACTCAAGCCCGAAGAGAAGTGTCTCGAGTCCAAGCCTCTGCAATAACCTAAATCAAATCAAACTTCATGATATGAGCCCTGGGTGGCAGGAATAAAAAAGAGCATTGGGCACGACAATTGGTAGTTTTATCCCATTTAACATGTCACAGTGCAACACTGACGAGGCAGCATCTGGGACGCTCACTTGCCACATGCCACAGTATTTATAACTGAAGGTAGTTTGCAATGCCTGTCCTTAGATGTGCCTTTCATAAGAACACACAAAATAAATAAAGTACGGAGTTCATGTTGATCCACCAAAAAGAGAAAGAAGCCTTTCCAACGGTATTCTATAACTCCCCACAGATGCTCCCCAAGTTACTGAGCCGGAAACTCTGTGAGGTACCACTGAGCATATGACAAGCCTGGTTATTTGGGGATTTATGAATGGGTTTAATATTAGAAAAGGTATTGAAAAGATCAAAACTTAACATTTAGTTTCTGTGCATATGTTGGCAGTGTAATTATGTATAATTTAAAAAGGCTTGATGAACTGCTTGTGACCATGTAGTTACACGATAACTTTGGCTTTGACCTGAAAACTATATTTTTGTTTGGGATAGTTTACTAAACAGCATGTTATAAGTGATATTAATGAAAATGATAATGATATTTTTTCTTTGTTTGGTTAAGTGATGCCCTTGCTCATGTGTTCGTTTCCAGGTGACTGACCACAAAGGCACAGTGATGAGCTGTACGAGGCCGAGTGACGAAGAGGCATCTGGAGCCGTGCACAGTGCTACACTCATCCTCTACGGCACCTACCGCCCACACAGGACCGCGCACGGTATGTGAGAGTGTCAACCACTCGCTATACTTTGAACACATGCAAACTGAGGTGAGAATGGAGGCAGGGTTACTGTAGAGGTTTGACACATGCTCTGAGTGTACTTTTGAGAAACAACACCCACTGAAAGTCGAATGAATCAACTGATTAAATGCAGAAAATGAAAAAGATTTACTTATTTAACTGTATAAAATGTCCAAAGTCTCCCACAAGTGCAGCGCAAAGCTCGCCTAGCCCTCCACTCCCTCCTCCACCTGCCTTCCACCCACCATCTCTGCCTCTTTGGCGGAGGCACTGTAGTCAGAGGAAGTCAGTAGGGCCACTGACCACAGGGACTGTGATGTGTAATTACAGCGTGACCCCTGGCTGCCCCTCCCTGATCCCACACCCTCCCCCACAGTGTGTGTCAGCTCCCCCAGTGCCCACGACCTCCACACACACACACACACCTCATTAGCCACACCGGCACGAAGCCACGGCACCGTCCTCCGTGTCCCTGTCTGGGGTTTTAGGGTTGTTAGAATCACCGAGGCATGCTGGGAGAGAGACATTGAACCACACTTTCCTGTTGATCTCTGTCAACGGGGAGTTCCCACCGGTCAAGGAGGTCCTGGAATATCATGGACTTTTGAAAGATAGTCAGGAGAAGTCAAGGACCTTAACAAATTTACTGTTCAAGTTTGGACATTTTACTGATGGATCTATATTTAGTTTTATTATTAGATTACATTTTAGCCCTACTTTTTTTTTTAAAACAGACTACATGGAAAGAAGGAAGAACCTTTTTAGGGCACCAAAGTATTTCAGCTTGGTTCAGGAAACCTGGAAAGAGATCGAAAGGTTGCGGAGGGCCACAGTGGGAACCCTCTCTATCTGTGTGTGTGTGTGTGTGTGTGTGTGTGTGTGTGTGTGTGTGTGTGTCTTGCTCTGTTGCTCTCTCGTCTCTTTCTGTCAAGATGCTGATCTCTCTGTTGAGAAATCGATGGCTCTCCCTCCTCCTCCTCTCCCTCTCTCTCCATCCATCCATGTTTCCCTCCCCGTGCTTCTGGATCTAACCCAAGTTCAAGCTGTTAGTCAATCTGCTGTCCACGAACACACACACACACACAAACAGACACACACTACTCATTCACAGGTTCTTACAGTCTTGCCATTCCTCATTCTTTTCCCCAATGACATCATTTTGTAGTAGTTTGCCGGCTCTTCATTTCACCCACAGTCATGACTTTATGATTATACATTTTAGACAAGCTCCTGTTATGCTGTGTGCAGAATATATTATTTGAATGCTATTTGGATATGTTTTACATATATATATATATATATATGTGTGTGTGTGTGTATATATATATATATATATATATATATATACAGTGTATATATATGTGTGTGTATATATATACGTATATATATATACACACACACACACACACATGTGTGTATATATACATGTGTATATATACACATGTACAGTATATATGTGTGTATATATATATATATATATTTATATATATATATATATATATATATATATATATATATATATATATATATATATATATAAAGAGAGAGAGAGAGAGAGAGAGAACATGAAAACATTCAAAAGAAATAAAGTTAGAGCTGTATTGTGATGGGTGATTAGCTTAGTTTAGCAAAAACGCAAGGTGCTGGGAGGCTGACTTCTTACTACTAGGCAAGCTGTTATGCTTAGCGAAGCTAACTGTCTTTCTAGCTCCAGCTTGATATTTACCATACAGTGTGAGAGTGGTATTAATCTATTTCTTGGCAATATAGTGAATATGTGTTAAATTATTTGGGGATTTTCTATTGTTCTTTTATGAAATGATGGAATAGTGTGTTATTTTTACATCATATTTCATGTGTTAGAGAGACCATCCAGATGTAGCCACGTGTGGACACCTGAACCAAGTATGCGTATATGTCAACTGAACATTTCCACCAGATTTTATGACCTGTCTACAGGGATTCACTTCCATTCAGCCACAAGAGCATTAGTGGGGTCGGCCAGCGATGTGATAGCTGGCAGGTGTTATGGGTTCCTAATTCATCCCATACATGTTGGATGGGTTGAAGTCAGGGCTCTGTGTGTGTGTTGGTCAGTCAGTCTTCCACATCTGGTTTTGGCCTTTCAATAACCAACACTATTGTTTAGAATCTCTCTAAAAAAAGAGCACAGTTGCCAGTTAATTTGGTTCACCCAGCTAAAACCTAAAGCCGTCTCCAACAGTAAAATCTACTGTCATGAAGTTCACAATGGTTCATTTTTTGTTGAAACTGTTTTGGCCACCTCTTGTATGTTAATGAGGGTGGACAAAATATTAGAAACACCTCTCAGTATCATGCAATGCAGTTTAACAGCACCCCAAATTAGAGCCTCCAAAAAGGATCAGTTGAATCTAAAACAGTTAGAGCAAAAAAACAGATTCAACCTTTGTGAAGGTAGGATTTAATGCAGGTCTCTTACATAATTGCAACTGCTTGATGATTTTGATGTCTAGGATCTCATGACGTATCAAGAAGTTGCTGAAACGCTGGTGCAGTCCTTTAATTTACACCACAGTTGACCTACTTGCAGATGTAATTTTCAATGTTCCGACAGTTTAAGACACTCATTCATAACACTTACGTAAATGTACTTTTTCCTACCCTGAAGTGAAGACAATTGCACTTAGAGGACAGAAACGGTGTTGTACTAAATGTTACCATTTATACTACGGTGGACATGGTTGCACATGTAATTGTTTTTAGATCCACAGTAAATCAGCAGTCCGTTTATATTGTCCTCTCTCTTTTATGACAGTTAGCCAGCATATACCATACGGGGAGCGTGTGTGTGTGTGTGTGTGTGTGTGTGTGTGTGTGTGTGTGTGTGTGTGTGTGTGTCGCTTCTCCGCCTCTGTACCCTGTTTGTGCCCCTGTTTGTGTTTGTTTGGTGGCTGTGCGGCAAGTGTAGCTAAATTGCAGTGATTATGTGGCAGTAATTGAACAGGGATGGTGTGTTTAATTGAGTTGTTGTTTCCTGATGTTCCTCTGTAGTAGCAGGAGCCGCCGCGCTGACAGGTGCCTCGTCTCGTCTCGCTTCGCCGAGATGAGAGTTTTTTTTATTTATTTTTTACATATACCGTCACTTTGTTGTGTCTTTTTTAGCCGTGTTTCTGTGTGTTTTGGCTTAATGGTGTTTGTTTGGTCGAAGGATGTGTGTGGGTTCCAGCGGGAGGAGGGAAGCGTGGGGTTTGTTGGATGGTTCTCTGAGCTCTGACAAGTTACATACATAATGTTTGTATGTTTAGTTTTCAAACGTATGTGTCTGTGTGCATGGGTCTACCTTTCTATTAAAGTGTGTATGTGTATGCAGGCGTACTTGCATGCATGTGTCTATGTCTATGTCTATGTGTGAATCTTTTTGAGTTGTATGTCTGTACAAATAATGCATGTGCATTTGTTTGCATGCTTGTGTGTTTGCATTTGTGTTTACTTAGCTGTGCTCTTTATCAGAATCTCTGTGTGTGTGTGTGTGTGTGCGTGTGTGTGTGTGTGTGTGTGTGTGTGCGCGCGTGTGTGTGTGTGGCTCTTTCTGATCTGCCTCCTGGGCTCTACGGTCCAAATCAAATGGTAGGAAACATCAATTTCACCATCCCGTCTCCTCCTCCTCCACCTCCTCCTCCTCCTCTCTCCTTGTATAAATCCCCCCCAGCTCCTCACTCCTTCTCCCCTCCCCTGCTCGGTGTCTTGCTCCCGGCCGAGGTGTGATTACGTTCCTCCTCTGAGCACCAGTGATCTAAGGGGCTTCAGTGTGTGCGTCAGTATGTGTGCATGTGTGTGTGTTTGGTGACTAGTTGGTGATCTGAGCGGCCCGGCGCTGCGCATTGTGCGGCGCAATTCACGGACGACGTCTCCAGATGAATGCCCCCATTCACAATTACAGCCTTTCCATTAGCTGCAGCTCTCGCCGCCTTGTTGTTGTCTTTTCTTCTTCTCTGCAAAAAAAAAAAAAGAAAAAAAAGCAATTAAAGCAGGACAAAAACAAGCTGGAACACAAGCATTGTACCTGGAAAAAGAAGAAAAAAAAACAGCAAGTGAAGGGGTGTGGGAGTGTGTGTGGGGCGGTAATCCTTCAATTGGGGTTCACTCCACACACTGTCTCTGTTTTATCCCTGAGAAAATCCGCCTGGATTTATTTGAACATTCACGCATGAATGCCATCTTCTCTAAGAGACTTGTGCAACTACTCAATGTCGGATATATATTTTTGATTTTCCCGTTGTACTGTAAGTGTTGTAGTTTCATTCTTCAAAGGATCAGATTACTTCACGAGCAAAGAAAGCAGAGGAAAGAAAACTCTCAAGTCAGGATATGTCGATACTTATGTTCTTAATGGGGCTAGTTCAAGATTCAAACTTTGATTTATGGTGGAAGTTTAAGCGAAAAGTTAGTTGTGTGAGTATCATATCAGTATCACTTGACATTATGTGATAGACAAAGAGGGAATAGCAGCATTTCCAGTTTCAAGTAAAAAAATATTCTGACAAAATGTAACATATTAGAAAAGCTGAATGTTTCTTCATTAATTTATTTTTGCCAAAGGAATTCTGCAATGAATTTAATTGGAAACACTTATAACCGTGACATGATTTACCTCTAAATGGCTTAATTTCCGTGTGAAATGTCTTGAAATATTTGCTCAGAACAACATTTGCGAATGTTGACCTTCCTGTTTGTTAACCTGTGTACAAGCTGTCATCATGATTGAATGGCCACAGTGGGTTCGTCACTAAACCGACAATTTTTACTTTGGTCTTCAAACATTTTATTGTGACTCCTTCACAATAAGAGTCGCCCTGTGTTATGCTAGCTGCATGCTTTTAATGTGAAGAAGCAGCAGTAGGAAATGTTTGGTTTGCATGAGCAAAGTAGCAAAGTATTAAATCACAACGTTTACTTACTTTAAACATAGAGCTCTGACACAGCAGTGGAGATAACAGTGAGGATGACATCAATGAGATTAAACTACAAATAGTAACACTGGATTACATGTTGCATCGTTTTTGTTTTTTTATAAATCCCTAACACGTCAGTAGGTCATTTGGATTGTACACAGGAATGGTGGACTAATAACAAAGTATATCATATAGAGGGTAAATTACATAATGTAAATATATGATTTGATTTCATGAAAATCTTAAGGTTTGTAACTTTGAGTACTATATAGAATAGTAAAAACTCAACAAATGCTAACAGATTCAGGGATTTTAAGTCTGCAAAAGTCTGTTATTTTTTTATTACTCCAGTCCAGTAAATTAATTTAGAGAGCTCATTTAAATATTATCTTTGGCAATATTTCGAACATTTGTTCAACATTTTTGGACATTTGGTTCAAAACACAGCTACTGAGGCGGACAGTGCCATGCAACGCTTTATGACTGGTTCAATGATTTCTCTTTTTTTCTTTTTTGTTGCTTCAGAGAGACCCCTGCAGAGCATTGTGTCCATGGGGTCGCGTCACCCCGTCCCTCACAGAGGGGTGTACCAGAGGGGCCGTTACCAACCTCCAGACCTGATTCAATGGGTCTACCAAATGGAGAGAGACAGGAAGGTGCGGGCTGCTGATATCAGTGTCCCAGCCACACACAAGGTACAGTACTTGTACACAGAGCGGGAACACACATGTTTCACACATCACACACACACACACACACACACACACACACTGTGATTTACTATTCCAATAAATCACTGGTGCCGCCTAATTTCCTATGGATTTCAATTTCCCCCTGGACATATCTGCATTGATCAACTTCAGGTGTAAGGATGTGCCAGGCGTCGCTCACTGTGACACTGAAGAATGGCTCACAGATCTCTACCATACGTGTGTGTGTGCGTGCGTGCGTATGTGTGTCTGTCTGTCTGTGTGTGTGTGTGTGTGTGTGTGTGTGTGCGTGTGCGTGTGTGTGCGTGCGTAGGGGTACGACGGCGGGATTTGTGCACATGCAGCATTTCTGTTCTGCGCTGTCCTCACTGCCGAGGCTTCAGGATACAAATCCTTGAGTCTGAGTAATAACATCTGAAAATGTCAGACTCATGCAGACGGAGACAGTTGAATAGGGACTTGAGATATTGTTATTCTGATCATATCTTCTCGTACACTTGGCCTGATTATGAGGAACAATTACATATCATCCTGGCTTCACCAACAGTTGCTGCTGCAGAAACCAGAGCAAGGTATAACTCCCTTTTGAAATCAGAGGACATTTTATGGTCTACTAAATCATCTTTCAGCACAGTGTCTGAACTGAAACAACTATAATTCCCTTTCAGACTAGTATCCTCTCACAACCATTGAATCCTTCTATCTGTGCCCTTTAGGCTGCATTATGAGGCCAATTACAGCTCTGACAAAAGTGTGCCGCTGGACAACAGGTAGCTCTGTTTGTGTGCAGGTTAATGCCTGACATGTCCTTGCAGGGGTACACGGTCCCCGGGCCTGTAGATGAGTTTTGAGTCGGTCTTAGGAAGCAACAACAAGGCCTGACAACGTCTTTACCCCAAGTTCCTCCCCTAGAGGCAGATCTGAATGGATCGTAGAGGCAAGGAGGAGAAATAAATTGGAGAAAAGGATAAATCGATGCTTGGCGGAGAGGCAAACAGACCTTCCAACCCCCGGCCCAGACACACACACACACACACACACACACACACACACACGTACCACGGCGTGGCTTTTTTTCCTTGGGCTGTATTGGATTGGTATGCAGAGCCAAGGAGAGAGACGCTCAGAAAAAGACTTGGCCTACAAATGATGTCCTTTGTTTGATCCACTAGGTTGGGGGGGGGGACAGGGGGTTGGTTGGTGGGTGGGTGGTTGGGTGGGTGGATGGATGGGGAGGGTCGTCCCACAGAGACAGTGGAAGGGCTGGGAAACAAACATCTCTGTCTGTGAGGCGCTCTCTCCATCTCTCTCCCTCACTAACAGCCTCTCATCTAAAGGAGGAGACAGAGATCAGCTCTGGGAGAAGCTGGTTGTCATCTGTTTCCGTTGATGACTTAGAGGACAGAAAGGATATGGTGTAGGTGTGTGTGCATTCCAGTGCTTGAATGTATGCCAAATCTACCATTCTGCAGGATATTTCCGGTTTATTACCACTTGAGTGTTGTGGTTTTTTTTTTGCACTTTTGGTCATCATTTCTATGGCTTATAAAACACTCTGTGCTTACTACAGTAAGTTAATTGCTGAGCACACCACGGCAACAACAATAAAAATGAGCAAATCAGACAATCAAAAACATTTTTTATGTTATCATAACCTACCTCGAACTATAAAAATACAGACTAGTTATTCTTTTACGACTCATTTGGGCCTCATGCAACAACATTAACGTATTCTTATCCTAAATGTCTTTCAGGCTTACGTACAAGTGTTCCGAATCAGATTCACCAAACTCTCCTAACTGCACAGACTTGACATATATAGCCCGTCTCAACTTAATAAATACCACTTGTTCATGAGGTGGTGCACGTTTATGGGGTTTGATCATTATAATCAACACTATCGGTTCCACTCCCCTTTTGAGGAAGTTTTATTCACAAAAATCTCATACTCTTGTATGTAGAACAAAAAACTCTCAAAAAGAGCCCTGTTGTTTAAATTCAGCAGTAAAAAAACAACTAATTAAGTAGTGTCAGTAGTGGTGTTAGGGGATCGGAAAATATGGGTAAATATATCTGGGTCTATGAACGCAGTGTCATAGCAGACAAGAAGGAAAGAAATGAAGAAAGAATGGTTTGACAAAAAAACATATTGCTGAAGCAAATTGGTTCATGATTTCAGGGGGAGCACCACTTAAATGAAGAATTGCCATTTGTTATTTCCATGACCTCGGAACGATAAATCAATATTTGTGATCATGAGCTACAAACCAGTACACCAAGTCTTGTGTCATTGTGCCATATCATCAAGTATTATGTCTAGAGCTGCTCCATGAATTTTGTACTTGATGACATCACACATCTTGGATTTAGCACTAGTTTTTGGATTTGGGAGAGAGTTGTACATGTTAACTAATACTTTTGGACTGTCTTAGACCATTAAATGGGAGAAGGTCAGGGGGCTGTGACAGTGAAGGATGAACGAGAGTGTATACTCCATCTTCTGAATTGTGCAAATCTTCATGGAAAGACACACATGCCAGTACAATCTAACAAAAAATGAACAACAATACAATAAATCTAAATTAGTTGGTGAGTCTCTAAGTACACTGGCAAGCAATGATGTACATCCCACTGATAAAAAGAACAGAATATAGTTTATACTATAGTTATAGCGCTAGCAGTTCCATGAATGGCATTGTCTGTCTGTTGGTTGGTCCACCACTTTGGTCTGAAATATCTCATGGATTGCCATGAACCTTTGAGCAGACATTGATGGTCCCCAGAGGATGGATCCTACTGATTTTGCTGATTCCCTGACCTCACCACCAACAGGTGAAGGTTTCTTCCCTTTTTCTCCCCATTAAAGATTTTTTTGGGGGAGTTTTTCCTGAACCGATGTGAGATCCCGGGACAGAGGATGTCGTATGTGTACAGATTGTAAAGCCCTCTGAGGCAAATTTCTAATTTGGGATATTGGGCTATACAAAATAAATTGAATTGAATTGAAAAATGTAAACTTATCCTCAACAGATTCAAGAAGAATTCAGGTCAATACATCTATAAAGACCATTTATAGTTGCTATTCTGTTCATCAGTTACTATTAATTAAATCAGTCCAGTCAATGTCTATAAATATTTTCTTGCCAATATTTTAAACATTTGTGCAAATTTACCCAACATTTTGTTGTTTTTTTCTGAGCTACTCAGGATGAATTGAAACAACTGCACTTTGTGTTTAGTGCTAATTATCAATTGTTATGGTCAAACATCATACCTACCAAACATCAGCATTGTCATTGTGAGCCTGTTAGCTTGCTGACCAAAGCAGTGCTGTGCAGAGCAGCCTCACTGAGCTGGCTGTAGAATCCTATTAAGACCCCAAACTCATTCAGACTAGGACATTCTAATTCTCAAGTCAAACAAGTGTTTCCCCCCTGTGGAGAAAGGAAGGCTATCTGTACTTGACTCGTACGACAGGCCTGCACCACAAGTAAATGGTAAATGGTAAACGGACCTGTACTTGTATAGCGCTTTTCCAGTCTTCCGACCACTCAAAGCGCTTTGACACTACATGACATCATTCACCCATTCACACACCGTAGGCACAGCTACAGGAGCAATTTAGCAAGTGGTGGCAAGTGGTTCTTGCATGAGGTTTCAGATCAACTTCAGTCTCAAAACAGCATTTTTAAGATGCTATCAAATCAAAACTTCAACCCTCCAATGATTAACGCTCTCGTTTTTGCTCCATCATTGCTTCCCGTGTCCACACACCACCGCACTATTTCTATTTCTCCTATTTTGGAGACATACACTATTCTCAACAGTAGCATACGATGCCATTTATTGTAGCTTGGGAGTTCTCTTTTCACTCCATGTTTTTTTATAGTTTTACTGTTCATACTGTACTCCCCGCTGTGCTTCTATTTTCATGAATGCTGTGAGAAATAATTGAAAGCGCCGTGTACGGTGCCGTCTGTTGCAGCGCTCCCACTTCCACATGCCTTGTAAATACTGTATCACTGAAGCCCCCGCTGTAAGCTGCCGGCTCGGGATTCCTCACAACTCTGAGACGTCAACAGTCACTAAAATCTTGAGCCAAGATCAAATCGTAACCAGAGTCTGAAACGTCGCTCCCATGGACAGAGCCACTTTTTGATTTGATTTCAAATTCAGCTGCTTGTCCTTGTCTTTTTCCTTGAGTAAACAGGGTTGAATCAGATTTCTTCTGGTGTTTTCTCTCTTTTTTTCACCCATGACATCCACAAGGAGGAGGGGGCAGGGGGGATGTCAAAAGAGTCACAACCCCTGCTGCAAATGGTGCTGGTGTGAAGTGCAACAGACGGAAGACCTAAAGGAGTCTTCACAAGAACAAATAATGTACCGCAGCATCTATAAATACATCAAAGTATATTAGAATCAGATTAAAGGGACACTTCAGTTTAATAGTCATAGTTTGAAAGGCCTTGGTGTTTAACAGATTGAGAGTTTAATGAAAAGATTCTATTGGTTGCATTATGGGAAATGCAGTACCGAGCATTTCTGGAGCTTGCCCCATGCGAGGGACTAAAAGCTAGCATATATTTGATTCTCACTATTCTTTTACAAATCTTTATCTTGTGTGTTGCCAAACAAAAAGTAAAAAAAATGTTGGACCACACCTTTTGATTTAATCACTGCAATAAATCCTGAAATTGTCTTTTGTAATTCTTGGCTTTATCCCCGGAAACAGAGATCCATGGCTCTATATGCTATCCTGCCACTGGTTTGTCTTTAACACCAAATGTTTGTTCCATCATCCAGATGCGGAAGATAGATAATCACACCCTCAACAAGCCCCTGACGTCCAGAATGGCTTTCCAGGTAAGATGCAGCACTTTGAGTCCAGATAGTGCAGTTAAATTTCCAAACAAGAAAATCTGTAAAAATGAATGCGCATTTCCATCCACTACTGCTGTGCAAATATTAGGAGGTGGTTCATTGAAATAAACAGTTAATGTTGTTTTTTTTTCTCTTAAACCACAGCAGAAGAAGAAGGCGCAAAAAGATGACATCATTAAAAGAGCGCCAATCACATCAGAAACGGTGCGAAAAACATGTTTGTGTCGTGCATTACTTCAAAGAACGCGTCAGTCCCATCGCTCCACACAGATATGATGTTTTCGTCTTCTGGTATTTTTATGGCTCTCTAGTTTGATTGACGTTCAAGTCGCATGCTACTTAATCGAAAAAAAAAAAAAAATCGAAAATCGAAATTCTCCTCATTTTCAATTGCAGTTAGTCGCATTTAGCCTTTCTCAACACAGCAACTTTTCCACCTCAGCCAAGCTTAAACATTTGATGGAATGTTCTCCACTTGTTTTTCAAATTTATTGCATTTCCACTGATATTTTTTCATGCACAAATTGAAAATGTGTGTTTTTTTACTGGACATGTGTGCTGCTTTTACATCTGAAAACAATTGATTGTTTTTTCATGCAAAAATGACAACCATTCCCTTGTTCAAGCCTCTCAATTGTGAAGATTTCCTCGGTTTCAGATTGTTGGTTAGACAAAACAAGCAATTTGACATCATCACAGACTTGGGATTTAGGATATGATGCCAGGCATTTTTCATTATTTTTTTTTACATTTCTTATCACTGAATTTAGAAAACAATGAGATTATCTGATGTTGCAGCCTTAGTTGCTTTTACTGCATGCTTCTTCATTTAGTTCCTGTAGATTAAGTTTTCTCTTGTCATGCACTCATAATAATACTGTATTCAACAGTTACATCCAACCGATGTTGTACAGAAGTCCTCCACGGAGTCAAGACCTTCTGCTGCGAAGGAGCTTCATGGGACCAAGACCATCAGGGATAATGTGAACAGAGAGAACAGATCCTTACCATCACAGAATCTCCAGGATGTCGTCAGCAGTCCGACTCTTCCGATCCAGGAGGAGGAGAAACTGTGAGCAGAGAGGCAGCGGGCAGCGGGCAGCGGGCAGCAAGCAGCGGGCAGCGGGCAGGCAACTGAAGAAACAAATATGAACCACGGTTAAATAAAGATTGTGGTTTTCCACAGTGTAGCAAGCCGATTGATCTTGAGTCAGTTCCATGTACAGTGTGACCTCAGTTTCGGCACAAATTACATATTGGGGATTCCTAGCTTGGCTGTAAAACTCAATCACTCGCCACAGAAACACACACAAAAATATAAATCTGCCCCCCAAAACAAATAGTCTCAGGAGCAGGTCTCTGCACTCATCTTCCCCCCTTTTGCTTTCGGATGTTGCAAAGGTTAGTGAAAGATATGTTTGTTTTTTTCCACTTCATTGAAGGGTGAATTCAGCTCAGTGCAATAAGAAATGGATTACCCATTCATTAAAGGGGCTGTGTCACTCCTCATTGAGTTGGACAAATAGCAAATTAATTTCTAGCCGCCTAATTTCTCTCTGTTCTCCGCTGACTTTTCCGATAACGTCGAATTACTGATCACAGCCATGTGAACTCCCTCAACTTTTTATCAATTCATTAAAAATGTGCCACAGCGGAGATGCGACAGAGGAAATTCTCTGTCTTCTTTCTGCATGCTTCCTTTCCCGCCGCAACACTGTGTACAAACAGAAACCAACTCAAGTGTTTAATTGAAATTAGGATATTAAAAACATCAGAAACTGTTACAGACAGCGTTGGGGAAAAGTTACTTTCGTTGCCATCGTGGAATCAGCCTGAAACTTTTTACCGGTGCGTCTCAATGTGAAAAAAAGATGTCAAGTGCAGGTCTGTAGGTAAAGGTGTTTTGTAAAGTAGCAGTAGTGTATTGACAGGGCAGTATTGATGTTTCAATTAGAGCAGCGTTACATAGTGCCGCAGCATGGTAACACGGTGCGTCTCCTGCCATCTGCTCTGCCTCCACGTCTGACGAACGAGGCACGTGGGGCTAATCGAGCTGCACATGAGCAATGGGGCCGCGAGATGTTTCTCACACACACACACACATATCCTATACGCACGTCCTTATGCAGAAAAATAGGGGGTAGAAAGACGAGGGAGAGCTCCTCAGCCCTGCTGTTTAAACAGCCTTCAGAAAGCTTGTGATTCCTCCCCTTCTCCCCTCACATGTGCCACAGGAGCAGCCAGCAGGTTATATCTCTGACAAGGAAACAGGCAAACACACCAGATGCACGAGTTAAAATTCTTCAAAAGCTCATCTGACGGGGAAGACAAAAAAAGGGAGCGGCTTCTGCCAGGTTTTCTCGTGCTATGGGACAGTCTGAAATAACAGTGTGTATTATGCCTGGCGTTATTGCCTGCCAAACCACACGAATCAAAGACCTCATTGTGTGGATTACCTCGTTAATCTGTTGATGCCATTGAGTAGTATTGCAGGTGTTAATGTGCCAGGTTTTTTTTCCCCCCTCTCTTCTCTTATTAGGGAGGTGTAGCGTTAGGTTGGTAATCTGCTTTAAATGCTTTCTGGGGAATGAGGCACGCTGAAACCCAGCCAAGAGAACTCTGCTATCGTGAAGAGCTTTCTCTTAATACAGCACACACAGAGGGGACTGACTGACTGGGGCTGCGGCGCTGATGCCAACGGGGACGAGCTAGTGAGCTACACGCCCGACGCCACTTGTTGAAATATATGACTCTATGAATAATGAAAGAGGAAGAGGAAAGTGATATTGCTAAAGCAGTCCCGCAATGACATCCATCACAGAAATGCCTCATTGCTCTTCTTCCTCCGTTTCCTCCTGCATAAAACTCCCAAGTAGTGTCTCTTTGGAGGAGCCAACCCAAGCTCAGCTCTGAGCTGATTTAGAGGTGAACTCCGAAAGCAAAAGAGAGCGAAAGATAAAGAGACAGAAAGAGAGAAAGACAGAGGGAAAGGGACAGAAAGAGAGGTAATCCTCCCTTTTTTCTGCTCCCCAGGGTGGTCTCTTCATCCAGGGCCTCAAAGAGGGGCAGAATACACCTCCCCGCTACAATGGAGGGGACCCACAGGGGCTGTTGCTATCTGAGCATGCGAGAGAGTGTGTGTGTGTGTGTGTGTGTGTGTGTGTGTGTGTGTGTGTGTGTGTGTGTGTGTGTGTGTGTGCGTGAGTGTGTGTGCGGGTGGGTGGGTGGGTGCAGCTTTAAGCAGGCCTTTGAGTGGCCTAATTGCATTGGAATACAGCAGTCTGAGAGCTGGCTCAGATCACGGCGGGCTGCTGGAGGGGTTAGCGCCCGCACCTCGACAGCCACACTCAGCAAAAGAGCCCCGGCACAATGCACACAATTAATGCTCTCCCTCTCGTTAACTCTCTCCCCACTTTTTGTCCTCTTCTACTTTTCTCTCATTCTCCTCCTCCTCACCCCATATCTTACTCTCTCTCTCTCTCCTCTCCCTCCCCGGTTCCCTCCCTCCCGACCCAGTATGTAGTCACTCACCCACTGTATTAATCCTCCCATGCAGCCTGTCAATCTCCCTCTCTTTGATGCACACAACAATTACAGTAAGGATGAAAGGCGTGGGCGTGGGCTCTCGTTATGTAAGACTTGAGGCGAGCCTTAACGAGAATTATTGATATCTGAACAGCTAATCTGAAATAAAACCTCAGCAACATGACATCTCTGTTATTACTTTGCAACAATTGATCTGTGCATGATTAAAAAGTATTGAATGTCTTTCACTGTAGATATTCCAGAGTGTAACAATGTAAGTTACTTTGTTATAATGCAGGATATCTTTAATTTTGACACAATCTGAAAGTAAAGGAGATGGGTTCAGTTTGTCTGTTTTTTTTTTTTATTTTCAATCTTGTCTGGTTTGAGCCAAACAAGTCAAAGCTGTGGTGGATGCAAAGCAAAGAAATATCCAGTTAGTCGTGATTGTTCCCTGAAGATGAGACTGTAATAAACCAATAATGCTCCATCAGGGACTATTTTGTGTCTTTGTGGCACTAAATGTTAAGCTGGTAAACATCTAATTGTACCTCATTGGATTGTATCTCCTGTTGTAATAATAGTCAAGACATTATAACAGTATTCAATATGGGCATATACCGATCAATATATATAGTTAGAGATAATACAATAAGTCAATCGACAGATAATTTATCTGCAACTATTTTAATAATTGATTAATCATTTAGGTAATTTTTTGTTAAAAAAATAAAGCTTCTCAAATAAGGTAATGTTATGCAACTGCTATGGTAATAAACTAATATCTTTGGGTTTGGGGATGTTGGTTGGACAAAACAAGCAATTTAAAGATCCCCTGGAGACATGTTTTAAGACATAAGAATACCGTGCTTGGAATAATAATTTGTTTCCCAAATGAGTTTTCTACAAACAAAAAAAACATTGATTACCTCGCTAAAAAAAATCTTAGAATTACAGAAGCTATGAATATGCAAATATGTTTGACTTTACCAATGAGACACAAGATGTCTCCTACTGTAAAAAGAAAGTAAACTCTCAGTCAATGTGCTTTTTCAAGTGTCAACATCACACTTGTGTAAGTTGCATGTTGGACCATGATTGGCTCCAAGTTAGTATTGCTAGTTGAAGCTTCACATCATTTTGCAGTGTCCTTCTAAAATGATTACACATGGACTATATTTCTGTCAGAAATGACTGTGTCTTCCTCCAACAGCAGGCAGTGGACAGTTCATTATATGGGTTAATATAGTCACACAGCGCTTTCCCTCCAGTTTGCTCTCAACTGTCCTTGTTATTAAATGGGGCTCAGTGGACTGTGTGTGTGGAACAATCAATGATTTAAAAAACATATCATACTCAACCAGCCCCTCCTTTGATTTTCTTTATTACGCGAGCCGTGTCTTAATAAAATCTAATTATTTCCGCTCACAGGACGCTTTCTGGTGAGAAATTGGCAGAGGGATGTGAGCTGATGTATGGGGAGACAGTCGCCTAATTAGAGCGTTAGAAATTGAATCTTTACAGCACACGGGTCATATAATTATCCTACTGTTAATTTAACGCTTACATTCTCGGCTGTTCATTTTTATTCCCTTAAATGTAGTTTGGCAGCGGCCCTCTGTGCTCAGCGCCGTGTTTTTACTGTATGAGAGGAGGCAGCATGGCCCCTAACATTGGCCCCTCTGAGTGATTGAATAACTGAGGACCCTGCAGTCCAAATAACAAGACTCGCATCATTTATGCATTGTTAAGCCATGTAATTGAAACGAGCCATAGTTTGCATATTACACCATTAAAATAATGTGCTTTGCGTTTCTCCCAACACGACTATTTAAGCCTGTGTGGCGATGTGGTAATTCCTTGAATTACAGCCTAATTACCACAATGTTCTTTTGATTTGGCCGATTTCAATGTTACGCCACAATAATGTTCAATATTACCAGGATGAATTACTGAGCCGTGCCTGGAAACTTTTCCTCGTATGACTTAAATCCTGGCAGCTTCATGTGCCATCATTGCAGCTGGATTCACATCCATAAAGGATTATTAGCCGAAATGAGATCCATTAAAGGCCCAATCAGCAATACTTAATTGAAGAGCTTGAGTTATACATGGAATGAATATAAGCATTTTTTTTTGCTTCTCAACTGATCCTCATAGGCCCGGTTTACTTCAATGTTTATAGATAGTAATAATGTAAACAGACCAACAACATCAGAAAACATTACAGACGTATAACTACTGTTAAAAAAAACGACTTGTCTTGTCTGTCATGGCAATTTCCAATCTTGTATTTTGGATTGTTGGTACATTTTGGTTTCAGATTGTGCCTTTAAACGATAAATATGACAAAATATGTGCTTGACATACAATTTTGTGACCCTAAATTTATTTTAAGATGATTATATTTTGTATTTTATTCATTTTTGTTAGTAACATTAGAGATTAAAAATGCCTATTTTGGCCACTACAGCAGCATCAATACAAAAGAAAAGCTGGTGAACAACTTGAATCAGTGTACAACATCAAAATCCAATCCAGGTCATATAAAGCATGGCATCTGGAACATTTTGTAATTAGCACTTGCCCTTTGTTACTTGCCCCTGCATTGTTCACAGACCTCAGTCTATACACATGACATGTGTCCTTGCGTGAACTTTTCGTATAAATTAGCATTGCTAAGAATAATTTGTGAGTGTGCGAACTCAGTATGTAGACTTTTCTGTTTTTACTGCACAGTTTGATTATTTTTTGTGAAAATATTTCTTTGATGATTGCTTTTTTATTGCCATTTAATTTTACTGCTATAGGTCCAGATTATTAGATACAATGTTTAATTACAATTTCAGTCATTTGCATAGTTTAGAAGTTATAAATTGTGGATATTGAAGAACTGTCTCCATTGATTTATAGGTTTAATTTGTGGCCAGTATGTATTACTATATTTCTGGTGGATTTAATTGTTATAGGCCACAGACCGACAAAAACTGCGTTTTAATTGCATCTATACAGTAGGAATTATTAATGCCTTCTAGTATTCAGAATTAAGGGACTGCTTTAGAAGTTAGCAAGTTGAAGCATACTTCTGCCAAGCAGCATTTTTGAAGTTTTGTTTGTATTTTTTTTTCACACAGTTTGCTATATCTCACTGCAGTGTGAGGAGCAGCTTTGAGGACAGACATAATCTCTCTCATCTTTTTCGGTTCTTCTAGGCCTTTCTCCCTCTCAGGGCCCTGTGCTCTTTACCCCTCCCTCCTTTATCCCTGCCAAGGCTTTGTTCCCGCAGCAGAGAGCCTCTCTAAATAGAGGCCTTTAGATAGTCCAGGAACAGGGGGGGGGGGGGGCAGCAGCGACTCGACTGCTGTTGTTTCATTTACCTCTCCCTATGGCAACCAGCAGCGGTCGGCCAGGAATGTCCCCTCTCTGGACAAAGTCCTGGTCCCTGAAGCTGACACTGGGGGGACGGCAGCTGGGACGGGATGGAAACCTGCCCTGGACATGGAGGCCTGAGTATGGACTTAATCCTCCTCTTCACTTGTGTGTTTTCTCACTTTACTGGATGATGACTAACCCAGCCAGAGGAGCTTTGCACACACAATTAACTCTAAAAAAGATGTATATAAGACCTGAAAATATCTTCAAAATCTCTTTTGGGGACGTAAAGAAACCTAAAGGGCTCTAATGATCCAGCCCAGCCTGAATGGTCCCACACAGATCCTTTACATTGCTGTAAACAGCCATTTAGGAGCGCATGCAATGCTTCAAACTACATTGTAAAAGGAACATTTTGGAAACCACATAAATGGCGTATTTCAATGTTTTAAAAAATATATTTTATGTCATTCAAGCTATATATAGAACCTGAACTATAGTCCAGGGACCCTCCTTTTTCTGTGTGTAGCCACTCCTCCCAGTGCAGACTTGTTAATTCACTTTACAGCCTGGCAGGGCACAAAAATGGATTTGTTTACTTTATGGGCTGTTAAAAGTTTCCAGGTTTGGAGACAAATGAAAGATATCTACATTTACAAGACTTAATTAAAATAAATGTGTATTTACTTTTACAAACACTTATGAATGTTGTTAAAATTGTAGGATGGATTATGAATAACTTTGATAAGTAAAGGTTTAAAAAACTAGGTAGCAGGAACATAATGGACTTGATGCACTCTAAGTAGTCAGGTTTCGTTTTTAAATGATACCTAAATTAAAACTGCTATAAAACTTTAACGTGAAAGACTATTGGTCACCAAATGAGGTCCAACAGTGTCCATTTCACTCAATATTTAAAGTTTATATTTACAAAGAAAAACATTATTCAAATAAAATCGATTTGATATATCCTTTACATTTGGAAATCAAACTACTTATATTCTGGATGTATTTCTCCTACAATGCACCATCTCAAAACAGTGCACTGTATAAAGGACATTGTGTGTTTTATCTGCCGTTATGTCAGCATGCATGCTGTTTTACAACCGATTAAGTAAATTAGATTTATATTCTAACTAGTCTGTTTGTTTCACGAGTACATGAGTTTAAAATCTCAATATTTAAACGATGTTATCTTAAATTAAAACTAATGTATGAAGATCAATATTCCATATATTATTTCACACACACACATACACACACACACACACACACACACACACACACACACACACACAACGCTGCACAAATAACACCGACCAATTAATATGCACACACCTACAACGTCTTGCAGAAACACTGCTGCACTCCTAAAAACATTAAACAGCATTTTACAGACAGGCCTTGGATATGCAGATGATACAGCTATGCATGTCATTTGAAATCTAACAGTCTTTGCTGAAATGAAAAGGTTAACATCGCCTAATCAAATTAGGAGTTTACGCACACGTTTCCTTAACATTTAATACCTTAAATGTGCGCAGAAACTACAATTAACAACATCTAAATTCTACCTCAATAAACAATTGCATATCCTACACAGAAGAGCTTTTGTATTAATCTTCCCAATACGGGAAATCCTGGTCTGCTGGATCTAAGCTACCCTCAGCCTGAGTCTTGATAGAACATGATTATCAAAGTAAATCAACTGTATCTTACAGTTGCACTGCTGATCCCGGTGCTCCGTCTCCCCATGCTGCACTCCGGCTCTCCGCTTCCACGGGAGCCTCAACTCGCACCTCTCCCAACAAAGAGAGTAGTGTTTGTTGAGACTTCCCCGCAGCCAATCATCGCGTCGTTGCCCCTGGTAACCACGTCCATCATCCTTTGACGTCCAATGAGCGACGGGGGCGTGGCGGAGTCCAGGTGCGCCTCGGCGTCCACTTGGCAGAGCGCCTGAGAGCCGCCTGTGGGCAGGAGAGGATCTGTCAAATGCGAGGTTCCTTTAATAAGAGAGACCAGTCCGGCTCCGAGAGTCATGGCGACCGCAGCGTCTAACCACTACAACATCCTCACCTCCAGCGCATCCATCGTGCACTCGGAGCCCGGCAGCATGCAGCAAGCCACGGCGTACCGGGACGCGCAGAGCCTGTTGCAGAGCGACTACCCGCTGCAGAGCAACAGCCACACGCTCAGCCACGCGCACCAGTGGATCACGGCGCTGTCCCACGGAGAGGGAGCCCCGTGGTCCTCCAGCCCGCTCGGCGCGGAGCAGGACATCAAACCCGCGGTGCAGAGCGCCCGGGACGAGATGCACAACTCCAGCAACAACCTGCAGCACCAGTCGCGGGCGCCCCACCTGGTGCACCAGACGCACGGGAACCACCACGACGGCCGGGCGTGGAGGACCACCACCGCGGCTCACATACCGAGCATGGCCACGACGAACGGCCAAAGCCTTATTTACTCCCAGCCGGGCTTCAGCGTAAACGGGCTGATCCCGGGCAGCGGGCAGGGGATGCACCACCACAACCTAAGAGACAGTCATGACGACCACCACAGCCCGCACCTCAGCGAACACGGCCACCCTCCGTCCCAGCATCAGCACCAGCACCGATCGCAGAGCCACCACGACCACTCGGACGAGGATACGCCGACTTCGGACGACCTGGAGCAGTTCGCCAAGCAGTTCAAACAGCGGAGGATCAAGCTGGGCTTCACGCAGGCGGACGTGGGACTCGCCCTGGGGACCCTGTACGGAAATGTGTTTTCCCAAACCACCATATGCAGGTTTGAGGCCCTGCAGCTCAGCTTCAAAAACATGTGTAAGCTGAAGCCTCTGTTGAACAAGTGGTTGGAGGAGGCGGACTCCACCTCGGGCAGCCCGACCAGCCTGGACAAAATCGCGGCGCAGGGAAGGAAAAGGAAAAAACGGACTTCAATCGAGGTTAGCGTAAAGGGAGCTTTGGAGAGCCATTTTTTGAAGTCCCCTAAACCGGCAGCGTCGGAAATAATCGGCCTGGCGGACAGTCTGCACCTGGAGAAAGAAGTGGTGAGGGTTTGGTTTTGTAACAGGAGACAGAAGGAGAAACGCATGACCCCTCCCGGAGGAGCTCTGCCGGGGAGCGAGGATGTGTACGGGGACACGCCGCCGCACCACGGGGTCCAGACCCCGGTCCAATGAACTCTGCTGGACCGCTCCTCCAGGACATGTTTATCCTTTTTATTTATCCCCAAGGTTATATATAAATCACTGAACTATGAAGCGCTATAGTGGGTGTTTTATGTATAATAGATTGCAGTGAGTACTTACACGATATCTGCAGTGAATATCTGAGAAATGGAAAATGAGTGAGGGGAGGACAGGACATTTTTTTCCTCTCCCAGAGCTAAAGGAACATAAGCTTGTGTTGTGTTCTCCGAGGATACATGCCCAGCACTGTGACTCCAGTCGACGCAGTTTCAAGGTGTAGCCCCTATTGTGTATTGAAATTATACTTGACGGAAAAAAGAGGGAGGGGAGGAGGGATACCTGTTTTAGACTAAAAGCATAGCTGAATGGTTTCCATTCGCCACTTTTATATCAAATCACAAGACACATTTTCCCTGTGCGTAATAGGGAAAGCAAATACAAAGGCGTTTAGTTTTGTAGCTCTAAATTGTGTGTCCAGCAGTGATGGGTGGGTTGGTGCCTGGCGCAGGGGAGGGGGTGGGGGGTGGGGGGTCAAAGGAGCTGCGTTAATGGAGTAAACTGGAGGCCAGTAAAGGCTGCAGCCCCAGTCCAGTGGAGTCCAGCTGAGGGTGAGCATCGCGTGAGTCCCATCTGTCAGCCAGGCAGCACAGAGCCGCTTTGCATTCAAAACACTGCTGGGAAACTGCTCTTATTTATGCTTTGAGGACAGAGTTCAGGATTTAGTTATGAACATAGATTATTACTATTATATTATCTTTTTTTTTTTTTTATTATTATTACATTTGTGCAGCTCTCTGGCTGAACTCTTCAATAATTGGCCAGAGTGCAGTGATGTGGTTTAAAAAAAAATACACGGTATGACCTCCATCATAAGTCAGAGAGCAGTATAAACAAAAAGTCCATTATATTTTTCCACAAAACACGCGTTAAATGATATTTCTTCCCCCTCAGAGAGTCGCCAAGCTTCAAGAAGGGCTCCGTGGCGATTGATTGGATTATCTGGCACTTTTCCACAATAGGATGGGCGATAGATATAGAGATATCTACAACAAATATATGTCACCCACTCTCACAGAACATTTGGATCCACTTTTGTAAATATTGTATAACTTTAAAAGTCATGGCTTCATCCCTGTTTCTTTCTTCACTGGGGCACTTTTCGGATTGATGTTTTCAAAAACAAACTGAGTTGAGTTTTTAAATTCCAGTCTCATTCATATAGCCTACCCACTGCCTTGTATTTGTGTGCTATTTAACGTTAATTCTGTTGCCGAAATTATGTTCGTTTACGGTTTCATATTTTGTTTTATGCTTCATATTATTTTCAGTCTCAAGATTCTTTTTTTTTATTAATGTGAAATCAATTTAATTTCTTTAAATTATCGGAGGAGCTCTGTTTTGCCATTTGAAGTCCGCTTTGAAATACATTGTGTTTCCAATCAAAGTGTAGTGCTTTGAGGACTGAATTCAGATTAATCGATAACACTGTTGCAGAGAATTGTCCACAATGAATCAGACCTAGAGAGGATAACAACGGAGATACGCATCCTGATTAGTGTGTTTAAAAAGACAGATAATAATAAGGCCTTTATATATTTCATCCCAGAACACATTTTAGTGACTTTCCAAAAAATTGCAGCATATGATCAAAATATTATTATTATTATTATTATTATTATTATTATTATTATTATTATTATTATTATTATTATTATTATTCACAGGATGTTATTTTAATTTGTTTGTGAGGTCGTTGCCATGCATTTCATTTCAGCCATTTTGTTCATCTTCGTCTATGTTGCTTTATTACATGAGGGAAATTGCTCTTAGACATTTTTATTTTATTTTTTAGCACTGTTAATGAGATTGTAATTTATTATACGATGGCTTTTTATAGTTGACACAAAATGCGAGATATATATGAAATGTCACCGAGAAGGCTTTTGTTTCGTAGGGAAGAAGAGAGACTTATTTTTGATTTTTTTTTTTCAGCGGGATTGCCACAGCCTAAAACCGTCACAGCTAAATGTATATACATCTGTTCTCCGTAGCTTCAATTGCTTTTCGTTTTATGCAAAAACAGATATCCAGGGACTTTTTTTTTTCCTCTTATGTGGAAACAGTTTTTCTTTTCTCCCCCCCCCCCGCCCCCCCACGCCTGATTTATTTTTCACCCGCAGAAAACAACAAGCAGAGCGTTTATGGCATTGAAATATCTCCTCAGTAGCTTTAATGAATCGATCCATCTCATAATTCACTGGAAATCCAAGTTGTGGGATGTAGACCTGTAGCAATCCGACGCTGTTTTTTTTTGTTGTTTTGTTTAATTGCTTGTTAAACCAGTCGTTTGTTTTTTTGAGGGGGGGATATATAGGCTATGTCATATTCACTGGATGAACTTGGGGTAGATACAGCAGAGGTGATAAACGCCTGTAGGTGTTTCAGCACTTGACACACGAACAACGGACTTGCACATTTTTAAATAATGGGGTTGATATTAAACAGCTTTTTTCCAACGTGGAGGCTAAATGTATTTTTTTTTCTTCTTTCAATTCAGCAAAAGAGAATGCTGCTGCCGTGAGTTCACTATCTGCTTTGGCATCTGTGGTTTAAAAAAAAAAAAGCGCTTCTTGCGTTGAGCTCATTCGTTTGGGTGGAATTAATGGTTGGGAGAAAATCAGGGTTGATGAATGGAAGATTGTGAGCCGATGATGTGTTGTTTCTGCCCCAGGCTGCTTTTAAATGGACTGGCTTTGGCTGGGGAAAACCTCAGCTTCCATCTAGGGTTAAATTAGGGGTTCCCAAAGTGGGGTCGGAGGACCAATAGTGGTCCTTAGGAGGATTGAAAGGGGTCCAACATGGCAATGGCACTGTCATTTTATTTTGGAGCAAGAGGTTTCACTTTCTCTGTTTACAGTCACACTCACAGTATTGTGGACTAAAATATAGAACAATCTAGATATCGTCTCACATGAGATGTCAAACTAATTAGATTTAAAATGTAGCCTATCGTAAAAATTCATCCTTAAAATTCACAAAGTTGTTTTATTCATCATCTTTCCTCTGCTTTTGGTCAAAGATGGGTTTTTTACTGTAGCTTTGTCCAAGGCAAAAACAACAACAACACAAAAGACTAAAACTGGCATTGTTTTGCCCATTCTTGGCTTCACTTGGGTTGGTGAGGTTGAGCCCTTTAAAATGAAGGTTAACAGAACAACCAGACTTTAAACAGCATTATCAATTGTGAGATTTCCTGTTTTTATTCAAAACTCATGGATTACATTTTGTCCATATCAAAACAGAAAGTTCAGGATCAATAGATAAAATATATCTCACCAGAAAAATCCACTCTAACTGTTGGGACTTACAGTGACAGTGCTATTGGCAGCGGTGACCCTGATGGTATTTTCATATTCAATATGGAATATCATTTCTCGATAATATTCCCATGCGATCTTGGTGCGATATTTCTATGAGCATCTCTTCTGGTTCATTTTATTTTGGAGCTGACGGACAGAATGCAGAGTTGCATTTTCTTCCCTGCCACTTCCTGCTTAACTACAAACCAAATGTCAAATGTGTTGCCCTCTGTGGTCGTCATAATAATATGAATTACAATTGGATTCTTCTCCATTTTACTCCACGAACTGCCAGTCCTGACTGCAGCAGTGCAGAGTGTAAAAAGAGGAGCCTGTCTGGATGAACCGAGAGTGAGAGTTACCTCAACAAATACGAAGTAAACGAGGAGGATCGATTGGGAATCAATATCTGATCGCTTATTGATGGCGTTGACCAATTAAAATGATCAAAAACAAACAAAAAATGTTGGGCGCCCTTTTATTCCTTGCTATTTGCAATACCTAATTTCTGTAGTGTCCAACTTTGTCTGCAGTAACACATGCCTATTTATTTATTTTCTATTTATGAATAAAATAATTACATAAAAGTAGCGTAAAGTAATACCCATATTATCATATATATAATTATCATAATACCCAGGGCGAGAGTCGGTGGTTTCTTTTTCAAAAGTACATTTTTACTGAAGTTATTGGACTTGTTGTATTTTTAATCAACGACAATATTTTTAGTAGTTGACTCCTACACGGGATTATAAACACAGTGGATATCCATCCCTCTGGAATACGGTAGTGTCACAGATTACAAAACAGTGTGTCAGTAGGCTTCCATTCTCTCCTGCGGTTTTGTTGTTGATGCCGGGAGGAAATATAAAAAAAAAAAAAGACGTCGCACTCTCTGCATCATCGTGGCTTCACCGTTTGACCTGCCATTTGGATGCCTGGCACGAAACGACACCCGGAAATAAAGCCCTGTGTCTGATCTCTGAAGTCGACTTTTGTGGAGCCCAGTAATAAAAAAAAAAAAAGTGCGCCCTCGTGCCCTTCATCCGCTCTCTAGCAGATGCAATTAATAGCGCGTCGCGTTAATTACACCTTCCTTTTTATTTAGGTGACTTGAAATTTCCCATTAGGCTCTCAGGGAAGAAAAAAAAAAAAAAAAAACACTGTGGAGCTGTGGAGAAACAGAGAGGGGAATCATCGGTGTTCTAGCGCCATCTAGCGACAATAGCATGACCCGAGGGTGAGTCCAAGCTGTTGTGTCATTTTATTGTCTGTGAGGGTTTTGGGTCAAAAAACAAAAAATCAACAACATAATCAAATGTTTGCCAAGTCATGAACCTATGGCAGAAATATGAAATATAGCCTAAAGGTGAAGTTTATTGTCTAACGGAGACGTAGAAGCATTTTGTCACGATATAATGAACATGAGAAAGACAGTAGACTACATTACAATAGTCAGGATATTAAAATAGCATATATTTTACAGACTTTGGGCAGGAGTGGCACCATTCTGTTCCCAGAGTGAAGTGGTCTCAGTCAACTGTTAGAGTGCTTGGCTTTGTTGAATCATCATTACCAGTGTTTGCAGTAACACCGTGAATTTACCTAATGATTACTTCATTTTCATCCAAAAACATTTAGGAAATGTCAGAAAAACATACTTATGTAATCATTTTCAATACATGCCTAAAGGAATAACATTAACTTTATTACATTCCGACAACAGTTCATGATTAGAAAACTCTATGGCCGTTTGGGGAAGCAATAGTAACTTATTGGTAGAGCATGTTGTCACAAGTTGTCAGACTTTTGGAGGGTATTCATTTACATTATTCTATATAATTAAACTGGACAGGACAAGATCCTACACACTGCTCATATAAATCATCTAAACAAAAACATCCCGGGTCCAGCTTCTTAAATCTGAGGATTTTGGTCACTTTGACATCATTTTATATTGAATATCTCTGTGTTTTTGGGCCAGTGGTCGGACAAAACAAGCGAAAGGCGTTGGAGTTTTTTCACTTTTTTTGACATGTACACAGTAGGAGGAAACACAGGTGTAAATAATAAAATGAGTGATGACCGAATTACATTTAGATGCCTCAGTTTCAGGGTCCTGGTGTTGCAGCATGCTGGCTCACTGTCACGCCGTCGTGGCTTAACGGAGACACCTGAACAGAACGGAGCCATCGTTAATGGAAAAACACCTGCAATTTTAATACACCGAACAATTCGTAGCAAAAATAATTGAAGGATTATTCAATTAGCAAAAACAATCGTGAGCTGCGGCCCTAGACTCAACAGTGAAAAATGTATCTGGAGTGAAGTTAAGCACAATAACCCATGCGCTGGTTTTACAGACCTGTTACTGAACTCGGCATGAGCCTTGCAGATTTGTGTTTGTTGTTGCAAAGTGCCCCCGAGAAAATCAAAGGCAGCATGTGAATGGGCATGTCAGCCTGTAAAGCCTGTTCAGGCGAGCCGGCAACATCGTGCAGGGTATCAGCTCAATCTGTTTGAAGTGTCTTTTACTCACATTTTTATCAGGTTATCGGGATTACCGAATACTCTTTCCCTCTCTTCTCCCAACGGTAAGAAGGCCTCCTCTCGTGGCAAACCTGTTTTCTTTCTAAACTATTGATCGACAACGTTTGTTTCTCAGTGACGGAGGCGGCCAGTGCCTCTGGCGATAGGTAATGGAGTGGGACATACATTATTATGTCTGGTGTCGAGACGCGGTTAAATGCTGACTCAGCACATTGAGCCTTGTCATAACCCCCAAAAAAAACGAGAGAAAGAGATGATTGTGTCTGATGGAACAACATTAATACATAGTCAAACTCACATCACATAGTGTCATTTAACATTGTGTGGAACAACATATTGGTTCAATATGACTTACTCGGGTAATTTTAATTTGTATTAAATTAATTTGAAAAAATGAACGTTTCTGTGGCTAACTTTATTTACCCCCAAGAGATCTTAATCTAATGCCTTTGTACAAAGTTTCCCTGTCAAACATCATGTCCATCTTTGAATTGTGTGAAGATGAATCAGCCCACACACACACACACACACACACACACACACACACACACACACACACACACACACCCTCCTGCTCATCCTCCCCCCCAGCACACAGATAACAGTGATACAAGCTCATGAGCAGAACATAATTCCACCATTTGACATTGTTGTTCTTCAATCTCACTCAGATGCATCGCAGCTAATTACACTTTGCACACTTAAGTACACAAATGCGCGTGTGCGTTCATTTGTAAACGAGTTATTGTTTAATTATAACTTCACATGAACTTTGCTGATCAGTGGGGCGAATCGTGTCTCCCCTTCAGCGCATAATTATTCAGGATATAATTGCTCGGCCTGTTTGTGAAACATGCTCGTCTCCCAGCAAGGCCATCTTATGCAGCTTCTGTGCCAGCTCTTCTTTGACATTGGCCATGGGCCTGTAAATGACTCTCTTTAAGGCTGCTGAGAGAGCAGGAAGCTTTAGATGGACAGCAGCTATTAAACAAGTCAGATGATCAAAAGGTAACAAAAAAAAAAAATCAAAGTTATAAAGAAAATAATAAAAGTAAGACACTTGACCACTATGTGTTTGCTCAGAAACCCTCCTTATTGTCCATATACCTAAGAGAGCCATAAATCCTCTGAATGCACAAGGTCTTTAATTTGTTGTTGTTAAGTTTCATGAGGCTGTGATTATACTAGAGGCCACAAGAGGTCATTTTATACACCATCAGTTTTAAAAAAATGGTTTCACTATTTTAAATGGCTAGTAAGAGGACTGACATCATCGCACATGAATATTAAATTGGGCTCATTTGATTCTGAATAGACTCAGTTTCCAGTAATACCCAATTTATGCAATTCAAAGACTGTTTAAGGACCCCAATATGCAGCATTTTTAGAAAAGGCGAAAAATAACATAATAATAAATAAATAAAACTACATACATAAAAAGGTGTTGGGGGTCCACTCTTTTTGACACTATGACTTATTACTATGACCTTTGTGATAATCTGTGGCTTGGCTTGTTAATTACTTTTATTTTGTTGATGACACTATACCCTGGGGTTTTATGACTTTTGACATAATATACTTTGGCTTTTGAAATAGTTTTTATGACATACCATACCATGGTTTTTGCAAAATGTTCTTTTGACAAAACTATACCATGACTTTTTATTAAATAATTTACTATACTATTCTTTTGTATTTTATATTATACTATATATGCCATACTATGTAATTGTATGCTGAACTGTGACTTTCTTTTACGTACCATGGCTTCTTTATGACGTTTCTTTTGACATACTGTATTATGACTTTTTTAATACTTTTTTATGATGTACTCTACGATGATTTCTTTTGACATACTATACTTTGACTTTTTACATCTTTTTACAAATCTTTTGAGAATGTACACTATGGACTTTAATTACTTTTTATAATTTTTCAACTTACTATAATATTACTTTTTATGATTTTTTGACATGCTGTACTATAACTTTTCAGACACCTTTTTTGAATAACTATACTCCACAATGACATTTTTCTGCATACCTTTCTTTCATTCTTAAAGACTTTTTTTTAGACATACATACATATAATTTATTTTGTATAACCCAAAATCACAAATTACAAATTTGCCTCAGAGGGCTTTACAATCTGTACACATACGACATCCTCTGTCCCGGGACCTCTCATCTGTTCAGGAAGAACTCCCCCAAAAAAAACTTTTAACGGGGAGAAAAAGGGAAGAAACCTTCAGGAGAGCAACAGAGGAGGATCCCTCTATCAGGATGGACAGAAGTACAATAGATGCCATTTGTACAGAATGAACAACATAACAACACATTCAATGAATATGACAGAAATGATTCATGTAATGAGAGCAGTAGGCATGATGAAAAAGTTACAACTACCAATAATAACAGCAACAGTGGATATAGTAGAATAATAATGATAATAGAAGCATTAATGGTATTGACCATACTACATGCAATGCAACTAGAAATAATGATAATAGCAGTAGGTGTCGGGCAGGACCACAGCAGGATGCAGGACCAGGGTCCAGACGCAACCACGATCCATAGAAACTTGCGAGGCGAGAAGGCAGAGAGACTCCAGCGATGGAGCAGAGTTAGTAATGTGCATTAATGGTGCATGAATTCATACAGAAGGAAAATAGAGAAGGATGTGCGTCAGCAGGGTCACGGCAGGAGGCAGGAAGCAGGAACCAGGAACCAGGGTCCAGATGCAACCACGATCCGTGGAAACCTGCGAGGCGAGAAAGCACAAAGACTCTGGGGAAGAAGTAGAACTACTATACAATGACTTCTTTCAAAATATTATAAAATTACTTTTTTGTTATATTATGACTTTTTCATGATTAAATATACTGTAAAATTTTTTAAGAATTTTTTTAACATACTATTCTAGACTTTTTCTTGAATATTCGACATACTATAGCATGACTTTTTAAAGACATTTTTAGACAGACTCAAAGATAACTTTATGTCTTTTTTGACATACTATAATATGATTTTTTTCTACATACTATACTATGACTTTTTTTGACACTACACTGACATTTTATGATTTTCTTCAGCCCTACTACTACGGCTTTTAATGACACTATACTATAATATTTGCTTTTTACACATTACACTATGAGTCTTAATGACTTCGTTTGATATACAAATTTTATGAGTTTTAATCGATTTTTTAGACATACTATACTATGACTTTCATGAATTTAAAAAAACAAAAAAAATCTTCTGACCTTTTTATAACGTTTTCCAATATAGTATTATATGACTTTATATAACTTTTTTTCAACATACTGTACTCTGACTTTTTTTTACATATTATACTATGACTATATACGTTTTTTACATACTATACTTTGGCTTTTTATGACTTCAAAAACATTATCATTAAACCAAATCCTAAATTTGTATAGGAATGTATTTGATCAAACCGAAATAGTCCTTTTGTTATACAAACCTTTTTTATTGAATATATTAAGTGCCTCCCTTCTGTGTGCAGCAATTAGGAGAGACAAAATTTTGGTTTTCAGAGGTTGAATCTTTTTCGATAAATGTTGACTTTTGGACATTAAAACGCTCTTGAGTTATTTGAATTGTTTTAATAACACTATTTTATTCCTCCAGAAAAGATCCTCAGCCACCACTGGATTATATTCTACAAATAGTATAATACTAATAATATTCTTTTATTAGAGAAAAACAAGGTTTAAACAGAGTGAAAAGACGTGGGGTCACCCTGGGCGCCACGTTGTGTTAATCTGGATCTGCCCATTCTAAAAGTAAATGTAAAGTTTCCAGATCCTTTTAATGCTGAATGGCAGTTCAGCAGTGTCTTCTTTGTTGTGCACCTCTTCCAAAGCTTGATGTTTATTTATGTTTTTCTTCCACAAATTTTCCTGTGGAGGTTCTTTTCAAGGCCAAATCGAGTGTGCTGACAAAGCTGATGGGTCCTGTGATGGGTGCTACAATGTTATTTTCTGTATGTACCAAATGCTCATTTACCATTATTTCTGGGCAAATATGTGACGCTTTGGTCGATTTGATAATTGTGAACACTTGTCTCTTTTAATTGGTTGTTCAGTTAGTTGTAATATATATATATATATATATACACATAATATACAAATTTATAATATACGAAAAGGCTGATGGGTTCTGTGATGCATGCTACTTATGATCTCCTATAAGTACCAAATGCATTCATTTCTTGTAGGCCTATTTGAACTGCAGAAACAGTGCATCCTCAACATTAGTGCAGAGTAAATGATTTGGAACTGGGAGGCGTTCCACTGATGTCATCAGACAAATATCATACAGCACATGTATTCAGTGAAAGCTTCGGGTCCACTGTAACTTGGTGAGTAATGACAAAGTTAACTTCATTGGACTTGAAGAAGAACATTGTACACTGTGCCACGTGTAGGCTGTTGACTCCATCATTGACAGGCGGTAAGTCAGCGGCATAACGCCGAGACCATGATCAGACCCACGTACACATGTACCGCTGCACACCCCTTGCAGAGCGGAGAAGTGGAACGCTCAGTAACTGTTTCTGGATATTTAGTGTTTATGCCACATTTGAACCATATCCAATTGACTATTGTCATCAGACAGCCTGTGACCTATATAATAATTTCTTATTAGACAAGATATATCCCGAGATATTGTAGACCAAGCATTGTAATAAAAATGAAGAAACTTCATCTTCGATGTTAGGAAAGTTACACGTCACCACACATAATCACGCCACGTCTGCTTAATTAAATCAATTGTATCATTTTACAAAACTATATTTTCTACATTAATGCTCTACAGCTTCTATGTTGTACAGCTCTTCCTAAGCTTAGTATTTATTCACTTTTTTCCCCCCCGATGTTCTTTCCAAAGCCAAATTGAGTGTGACAATAAGGCTGCTGGGTCCTGTGATGTGTTATTATCCATGTGTACCAACATGCTTATTTACGTCATGGGAAAATATGTGAAGCTTCGATTTGATAATTGTGGAAGGGTTTTCTCTTTTAATTGGTTGCTTAATTAGTTGTAATATGGAAAAGTACAGTACCTTGATTTAACCAGAGGGGCTAAATAACAACGACATAGCTGTTTCAAAATCAAAGAAGTTATTCATTATTCAGAGCACTCACATAAGAACTTAGCACTATCAGTATTTATTTAGAATGTATTAACGATTGTCTGTCAAATGAGCATGCGACGGCGGGTAGAAACTGTTTGGGGCTTGCATCTCTCTCTTATCTGCTCCGTTTCATTACTAGACAGCGCTGCTGCACCCAGACACGTCCTCTACGCAGAGCAAACAGCGCTGTCCGTGGTTCTGAAACAACAGCTCAGTGATAGTCACATAGGGCTGTACTGTTGTTCTTACATTAGACACTTCTATAAAAGTTTTGAATGCAGCGTCAAATGTTTGTCGTTATATTTTGTGACATTATTAACCCAAAAGAAATTATCAAAAAAATTCAAAATTTGTTTAGGAATTCATCTTATAAAATGAGTAAGTCAATCTTTAGTAATATCAACTTTCTCTAATGAATATATAATTTCCTTCTCATCATTATTTACCTTTTTGATATATATGACTTTTTATGACTTTTTTCAACTTGCTATACTGTGACTTTCTGAATATTTTCGACATACTATGCCTTCTTTCTTACTTGTTTTGAAACGCTTTTTTTTTTTATTATGTCTAAAAAATGTTTTTTTAAGACTTTTTTTCGCCATTACTTTTTTCATAACCTTTTCAGACATAACTATGACTTTTTAAAGCTTCTTTCCTCAGGCTGTGAGACTCCTTACTGCATCCATCACCCTCCACTTATAATATACCATAGTTATCATGTTTTTATCATGTAGCAAACTGGGACTACAAACTTTATTTTGTTGCACTATGACAGTGAATAACCTTGTTAACCTCACATCTTGGGACAGCGACTGTGAGTTAAACTTTACCCGAGCTTTTCATGCTGACTGGTAGCACACAGAGCTACTAGTCAGAGGAAAGTCGCCACACTGCAAGTCAGGACTTTTGACAAGTTAATTAACTTTATGCTTCAGTAACCTATGGACTCTCAGAAAATGTCAGAAACATGCACTCAAAGCAACCTATGCTATTATGACTTCATTTTCAAAATATTACCACTTTTAAATTTTTTTTATTATGACTTCAACGGTCAGTTCCCCCCAAATTATAATTTTTTTAGATCATTTCCACCATGGCACTGCTTACAATACGGTTAATATTGTAAGGTTAATAATATTACCAGGATTAAATAAATAGGAATTTTTGCAAATGTATTAAAAAAAATGTTGCTGCTTTGAGCACCACAAGCCGAGTGCCATATACTGTAGTCCTATCATATTGGAGAGAAGGTGGACATCGCTACAGTCGTAATCTCCAAAACAAGGCAACTCCCACCAAAGCAATCTAGATTGATAAATAGCGCTACAGGAAAGAGGAAATAGATCTATTTTTGTAAACTGAACCTTAAAACTTCAAAACTCTGGGTATTGTTCGAACAGAGGCCCTAATACTCCATTATGGTTGACAAGTCCATCTTTTGGTTCATCTTTCTCTTTGTGGCTGTACTTCAGAGCAGCGTCTGCCGTGTTTACTCCAGTCCTCACCCAGCAGCAGCAGTCAGCTTTCTGCAACTGGCAACGCGGAGCCTCGAAAATGGCTTTCTTCACATCAGATTGCCACCATTGCTTTTGAGGTCGCATACTGCCCCCTATTTCACCGGAGGCATTGTCAGTCTTAATTTTGAGAAACAGTAGCGCTACACCTGCACCACTAGCATCAGATCAGGACTTGGCTAAAGACACATCGCCCGTCACTGCTGCTTCAAAAAGCTACCTATCGGTTGTCGTACTTCGATGGATTTAAGGGACTCAGCGGTGACATTTTTAATATACTCATATACAAAACATAAATAATACGCTTTAGACAGCAGTGCGAGGACTGACAGGGATGTCTTCATTATTAGAGTCTAAGTCAAGAAACTAGAGAAGGAACACCAAGCCACATAATGATGGGTATCACAGAGAGGCCCCCCTCAGGCAGGTCTGTGGCCTGTCGAGTCCCAGCCTGATGAGGAAGGCTCAGAGGAGACAGACCACAACGTGCGTCTCACTGAAGAGAATACAATTACTACACCTGCTGCCATATTTGTCAAGGTATGTTCTGGTGTCACTCATCGGGTTTGTAAATAGAAGAAAATGGAAAAAAAAAAAAAAAGGAAAGAAGGGAAGCAAAGTGCAACCCTGTGCCAGCCCGCTAACCCTTCGCATGTTTACATCTTAATGCTGGATTTATTATTCAGGCACAATATTTCCATCCATATATTCCCTCTGCAGATTCATCAAGCTTCGTCTGTAAGCGCTTGAAAGACAAATAAAAAGCTGAACTAATTGCTGTGGCTCCCCCTTGGATATATCAGCCTCATAGAGGAGCGTGACAGCAAGAAATCAAGCGGTAGCGCAGAGCGGAAAGCCTCCATGAATCACGTTTGTATCCGTTCTCGCACACACAGCAGCAGCGCCAGCAGCAGCGGTGTTGTTGGCTAAGGAATAATCATAGGGGAGGCAGTCCAAATTAATACTTCAGCCGAGGCCGCCTCGTTCTCCGTCATTAGGGCACATTACAGGGCCACAATATACATCATTAAACTAGGCATAAACAATTCATTAAAAGGCCGTTAAGAAGACAAGCTAATGTCACTTCTCTCTGTGGTATTAATAGACTGTAAAATGGCAGAAAGGATCATTCCGCCACTACCATCCAGTCAGTCATCCTGACTAATGGCTGCCTGCGCTGGTTGTTGTGGATTCAGTAGATGTACAACCCTACTTTTCTCCCAATCACACTGACATGACTCTACTTATAAAGGCTCAGCGTGATACAGTAATAACACAATCTTCTTTTCTTTTGTCAGTGATGGCATACTGTTCACTGAAGAGTCACGGAATATTAGGGGCTTAATTCCAGCAATGTCGACACTTTGTTGAACGCTAACATTTCTCATTATATCCATATCCTCACAGGATCAGAGGGCTGTGAACATTAAAAAGAGACACAGACACAAAGTCCGCTCTTTCAGTCATCAGCATTCAGTTTATTTAAAATCTAGTGAAAGTGAAGCACCCAGTTTCATCATGACAGAGGCACAATCTTTTCACAGAACAGTGGCTTTCATACTGCAGCACAGGGAGCACATTTGCATGTCCTACCGATGGCACAAAGGTTGATCGCACATCCAGAGCGGGAGAGGAGAGAATGCATATTCATAACAGAAAAGCAGAGCTCAAGGTGGGGAGCTAAAGCAAGACAAATATTGGGAGGTGTTGAACCAAACTGCCTTATTGGTCAGACAGTGACCATCCATTCAAAATAAAAAAAAAAAAATCAGCTTGAACAACAAAAGGGGGGCTGGTATTGCCGTTTAAAACATAACTTGGACTGAAAGTAAACTGAAAATATATATTAATTTCAACATAAATGCAATTTGAATGGGCCAGTCCAGCATTTTGGGGTTTCCCCATCAAACCCATAATAATCCGATTAGAAGGTTGATATCTATTTGGCACCCAGCACACTCATCGATCATCGTTTAGCCTCGGTTAGCACAAAGACTGGAAGCAGGAAGACGGCTAGCATTAAGACCGGAGCCGCCTTGTTGTCAAAAAGCAGACATCTAAAAGATATCAACTCTAAAACAATATCATAATCAGCATTTGAAAACACACTCTACGTAATTTGACTGTATTCATACAAGGCCAAGTCATTTTCAGGGCTCTCAATTCCCTGTAGCTGAACTGCACAGTCACAAGTGAACATCGACATGCTTCCAACAGCTTCAAACCAACCTTAGTTATTAACATTCTATAGTCACAAACCTTGTGGTGTGTTCACTGTAGTGCTCTATGTTCACAACCTGTTTGGCGAGGCCAATATTAACTTCTTCTACTTCGCTTCTGCAATGCTAGATTAATTAAAAGCTCCTAAGCTAACTATGTCTAACAAATAGCTTCTTTTTTTTTTTTTGCCACGTGTTTAACAAACAACATTTCCATTCTTTGTGCCACGCTAGGCTGAAGATGTACTTCCAGTCTTTGTGGTCAGCTAGACACGTTCTGAATGCAATCAGATGAAATGAACATTATCCTGCTCATTTGGGTAAAAAGACTAAAACAGTGTTTCCCAAAATGTGTAGAACTGTTTATGTATGTATTATGTATATATGGATAACGCAATAATGACTAAATAACATTGTTATCACACAGGGAAGTATAAATAAATATTATTTTGCATATTAATTACCATGGCTGATATACAGTGTATGGCATGTAAACTGGTCAAATATGGTTGTGGGATTAGAGACCAGGCGTCTGCGTACTACTTTGGTTGAAGGCCATAAAAGCAAATCACTCCACTATAACCTACACCACGTGGACATCACACCACATTCAAACAGGAGTATAAGGCACAAATATCGACCAGGAGCATGTGCTTCAAAGAAGAAGAAAAAGAAAGAAAAGAAAAGCAAGAAAAGAAATGCATTTTAAGCACTTCTGCCACATGGGTATTGTGGCGTCATATATTACAAAATTAAATAAATCAGGGACAGCAATACATTTTTCACAATCATACAATTACAGCAACATTCCACAGCCAATAAGCTATAACTTTTGTCTCAGTTACATCTGTACTATGTGTGTTTGTTGTTTAAGAGCAACGCTGACTACAGACACCCTCAACGCTCATGGAGTCTGGCGTTATGGACTGTAAAGATGTTTGTGCTGGTTTTTGGAGCAAAATACATGTAAAAAACTAAAACCAGATGAAATATTAAAACCCCTGAGTTTCAGGACAAATACTGAGGTCACGTGGAGTGTTTATAAATACTATCCCCAACTTCACATCGGTGAAGCTTTATTTTGGTAGGTAAATACATAAGGAGGTGGCTATAGTCAAACGCCAGTGACAGACAGCTCAGTGTGAAAGACAACAGGAAAAGCATGCAACATCAGGAAAGCGTTATGAAACTGGTGACTTTCAAACTTTATCATTCATCTTTGGAGCCAAAACTCATCCAATACCCCCTTAAAATAAGGAACCAAAAGAATGATCGGTATGACTGCTAAGCTAAGCAAACAAAAAATGATCAATTATCAATTATCAATCCAATTATCTAATTGGCCAATTTAAAAAAAAAAAAAAAAGGACCTGAATTTTTTTTTCATTCTTTTTTTTTTTTTTTTTTTTTGTCCTTACTTGGCCAGAGTTAATTGTTGAAAAGTCTCTTTCATAACCAAGGAAACAATAGAGGGCCTTTCACACAGAACACCACAACAGCACCACTGGGCTCTGAAACATCATTATTTCCAGCGGCTTGCGCAGCGTCGCGACAGCTCTGCACTTCGCCACGCAAAGCGTTGGCGCAGCGCAGCATGCCGCCTCCTGTGTGAAAGGCACTCTTAACACCCTGTTCAATTTCAAAGGGCAGATTCAAACAGAAATTGACCCGGACCAGGTACTTTGGATCTGGGGACTTTCTCTACAGATTTAATCCAACTAAAATCTAAAGTTAAGTTTAACGGAGATCTTTTATCATTTGTTCAATAAGGAAGGCTCTTGCCATGCCACAATCTCAATTAAAGTCATTCCTAATTAATTAATATAACTGTATAGAACACATATATCGTGGTTGAAGACTTCCCCACATTATGCTATTAGAAGATTTATTAATGGATTTGTTGCATCAGAAGCTGTCTGGTTGACATTACAATTAGACCTGAAACGATTAGTCGATTAATTGATTAGTCAATCGACAATTATGTGCACACTAATTATGTGCACACTAATTATGGGCACACTAATTTAGAAAATTGTTTCTGTCATTTTGCTTCTTTTCTCGCTCTTATATAATTATTGTCTATCTTTGGGTTTCCGACTGTCACACTGTGTAACTTGTTCTATTTTAAATGAGTCAGCCAGTCTTGTGCTGATTTTATGCCTTGGGTGTTTTTACGACTCAAGTTATTTATAGCAGATGTGGAAGTTTAAACAAATGCTTTTTACAAGTTCTCACATATGTTTCTGATGAAAACTTGTTATCAGGGAATCTCAGGTGCAAGGACAGTTGATGGTGGATTTCTTCTCAACATGTATGATTCTACAGTTAGTTTGCAGCAACAGATAACTTGCGAGATAAGTTTGGAGTGGACCCTCAATCCGCACCGTACACTGTGTGAAATAAGGCCGTGTTCACTCCTTTGTTTTCCCCTTCAGCACAACAGCATCAGGTATGAGTTCTTGTAATCAAATCAAACTGGCTTGATGTTGGCAGAAGCCTTCAGAATGACCCCCATGCCTTAAAACCACCAGCATGATTATGTGACAACCAAATCTGCTGCTTGTCCAACTTGTTCCAATAACCCATGTTTCACACCTTTTTTTTTTTGTCCCATCTTGTTGTCCTAATAAGATGTTCAAGGGAGGATTGCTCGCAAATGTGTTCATTTTGCGTTTTGCATCCAGTGGCTTATTCCCTAGCCTAGAGTTGCTTGGCAATACATAAGTGGTGACTCCGATTCTGGGAAGATGTAGCAGTTTTACTGCAACAACCCTGATTTCAAGTGTCCAAAAAAAAAGAAAAAGAAAAAATAACAAAAAAAGCCTCACGTTCTATAATCCTGTGACTGGAAGTCTGTAATTGTTTGTGCTCAGCCAGTTAATCCAAATAACCTCCTCACCCGTTTCAACTGTCGTGGTCTGTAAGAGCGCTAAAGGAAGATCTTATCTGCGATACAGAGGCAGGCCAGCTATCTCCTACGACATCTGACCTGCCTCTTATTCACTTTGGGGCAGTGTCTGCAGGCGAGCACCTCCCTCCTCTTACTTCATCTGGACTGTGGGGAACGAGACAATGCTGGGGTCACTGAGTGAAGCTCTTCTTGATGGCCACATTGGGGAAGAGGCTGGAGAGCTCTTGGACAACTCGCATGTCTATCTGCGAACAGAAGGAGACGTCCAGGAGGAGAAGTCGTGGACAGGACTGGAGGAGTTTCTTCAGCGAGGCAGCACTCACCAGCCTCGTACCTGAACATTGGACGAGAAGATAAAATTACAAAAACATAACATGGACAGAGAAAAAAAGTAAGTAATAAAAAAAAAAATCCTTGCACACTTTCTGCCCTCTCCATATCAGGGTCTGTGGGCGATTCATAATCATGTCGCAATTAGGGCTCAGCGTCATGGTTTTTGGCGTCGCATCGGCGTACGACCATGAAAACAATGTGAGGAGCATCTGGAGGAGCCGACTCGCTGCACCGCAAATAACTAACAAATATAACTAATGAAACATTATGAAAAAGGTTTCTGACTCTGTTCTTTATATTACAGGATGTGATCGTACATAGCAAACATTTTCAGAAGAATGAAATGTTCAGACAAAGGCTGTGATATGTGTAAATAGTAAAATAATAGTTTTTCTTAAAGCTTTTTGAGCTGTTTCTATAATAGCCTATAATAATGGTCCAAAATTAAGTGAAATTGCATAGTTTTAAGTCAAAAACTTTTTGGTGGGAGGACCTCCAAACTTAACATCTCCGAGTATTATTCACTGCAGAAATTAAGAATGCGATAATGATTGCTGACACCAGCCGATACACACTGGCGATAAACCCAACCCTCCCCCACTTCAAGCACTGCTTACTTCTACATATAATAGAGTCAAGACCCAAATAATAAGCTTCATGTTTATTCTCTGCACCCCCTGAGTTACTCTCCACCAAACACACCAACCCAACTACTGTAGCACAACCGACACATCAACGTAACCAGCCTGAAAAACACACCGTCATGCTTTTGTGCTGCCAAGCCCATCACCTTACGCAACTGGAACTGTCGTGTTTGTGCGCAGCAGCTACTGCTGTGGGGTGCTGTTGCAACTGTGCTGAGTGAGCGGTATTTCAATAATAATATTTAGGTTTCTGTTTGCAGAAAACTTGAGCGCTTTTCAGGAATTCACAAATGCAAACTTGGGATATGCCACACAGACATGTCGAATGTACAGCGATGCGTCGATTATGACCATACACAAGCACCGAACTCAGAAAACGGGGTTTTGTGTAATCGCTGAAGACAGATCCGTTTTCATGGCCAAGTAATCAGCAAGTGGTATGAATATGTAATAATGGTCATACCAACATGTACCTTTCAGATTTCATATTCACAAGACAATAACCGAATGTGGGATCCCGTGCAATTTTATGTAGGAAATAGGTATAGTAATGGAAAAGAAAAAATGTATTCATTCCTGTAAATGATTCCTTCATTCCTTAAACTTGAAACTTCAATAGAACAATTCAATGCCAGGGGGAAAACAAATCCAGGAACATATACACGCAAAGTGCACACATGACATGCAAAAACATTTCCATGCTTCTTTGACAGAGTCCTTTATTATCTCCGGATAATGGATAACAGGCTGAATAATAACCATTTCATACGCACAAAACGAGGCCTGGAAGAGGCTTCCAATGCAAAACAACGTATCTATAAAAACAAAACTTTGTGGGAGAATGTGCGCACCTGTACGGAAACTCTGGGTGATTTGAAGCCATTAAATGCGAGAGGCATCGCTCTCACACATTTATTTTCACTGTATATCACACATTACTTATAGATCTTTTTCAAATATAAACGATATAAGCCAAATTCTGATCAATATTTCATCAGCGTTGTCTCACCATCACATTTCCTCCATCCGGAGCGCAGAGGAGACAGTCCCACTGTATGCTACTGACACCGTGTTCAGCTGTGGACTGCACCTCACCCGCAAGCGTCTCAATCTTTGTCAGCTAAATTAATTTCCTTGGTCTTCCTCGGGATATGAGGTCGATATACGTGCGGACAATTCAGAGTTGATGAATCTGAATATTTCAGCGGGTATACGTTACTTTCCTCATGTGTACGTTTGCAAACATTTAGTGTGGCTCCAACTTCAATCCAATTTTATAAATTCTCTACTTTGTGCACTTTCCTGGTTCTCAGATGTGATGACGGCCATGTGTACAGAACAAGGCAACATTGTGACGCTTTGGGTCTGTTGCTGTTCACAAAGACATCTGACCACGTCTCACACTGAATAATGCTCTGTTAAATATCATGTTTGAAAGAAAAAACACATTAAACAGCTTAAGTTAAATAAATTGATCGTGACCTTCATCCTCATCATCTCTGTTTATGAAGAGATATCCACACATGTGTGAGGTAAGAGCTTACCCAGTATGTCGAGGTGCTGCAGTGAGGGGCAGCTCACTGCCAGCTCCTCTACGTCCGAGTCGCAGACAGTGCGGTTGGCGGTTAGGAAGAGTTTGCGCAAGCGTGGCAGGCTGCGGGCGAGCTGCTGGAAACATCCGGTGCTGCTCTGCAGCGTGGGACACCAGCCCAGGTCCAACTCCTCCAGCATCCTGAGGAACCACAGACCATGCAGGGGAGCACTGGGGTGACTCAGTCCACAAAATATAGAAAATGACTGAAAACAGATAAGCTCTGCTTTGCCCCTGTGGTCTACAGCTGCAAGATGGAAGTGTTTGCATGCATAAAGTGTCGGGCGCATTAAAGGCTGCCATCACAATAGAAAGGGATTGATTCTATGCGTCGTCTTTTGAAAATGACTTCATACCTGTTTATTCTCACTCAATAAGGACAATAAGACAAAACACCGTTCACAGCACTGAACCCATTGGTATTGCCTACCTGCAGCCAGAGACGAGCTCGGCCAGGCCTCGATCGGTCAGGTTTCGGCAGCGCCACAGGTCCAGCGAGCAGAGTGAGCGACAGCGAGCAGCCAGCATACTGGCCACAACATCGTAGTCCTCAATCTGCAGTAGAGACAGGCAGCGGTTAAAAACCAGTCACGCCCTCTCCATCGTATGAAACATTTGCAGGGCAACAGTGTTTAATGTTTCATGGAGAGCCTTATGAGGGTTCACATCAGCTTTAAAATGGACCCTCAAAGTATGCAACTCTGCAGGAGCCCCCTGAAAGCTGCAATTGATTTATTAGCACATGATTTGTAAAATTAGGCTCGACCCTTGTGGGTTATGTGAATGAAAAGAAATACATATTCAACATGCTAACGCACATTCAACGGCATCAGACAGATCCCACAAGACGTAATGGAATGCCGTGCATCTCCGACCCTCCCATCTGCCACTCTGCGCCCACAGAAGGGGGATAACAGTTTGCGGTGGGTTTGGCGAGCGGCTAACGGAACTACCAGTACACACAGGTACGCAGAGGCAATTTGGAATTTCCTTTCAGCTATATATTAATCTGCAACAAATATCCATCAGCTGGGTGGAAACTGAGCTAGTGACAAAGTGAGTGGGTGAGTTACCGAGTCACTCAGTCCGTCAGAGACCGGGTGAGTTTGCAAATTAAACAGTCTGTAAATGAGGAGAATGTGATTGTGATTCCCTTCTTTAAGAATTATATTTTAGAAAAATATATATTCAGAGGCACTGAATCTGCCCCATTATCGCCATGATACACTGAACATTTACTATAATGTCTCCTTTATTCTAATTAATGTATGATATAAAAAATGATGCTATCATGTCAACATATTTGTCTGTCCATGAACACTGAGAAAAACATCATTAAAAAGAACAGTTTGACATTTTTGGGAAATTCATGCATTTGCTTTCTGGCAGAAAGTTAGATGAGACAATCAATACACGCTCATATCCATCTCTTAAACATAAAGCTATGAGGTTAGCTTAGCGTTTAAGACTCAAACCAACTGGCCTGGTTCTGTCCAACAACATCCACCTACCAGCACCCCTAAAACTCCAAAGGACACTCTACATCTCGTTCGTTTAATTTCTACAAAAACCAAAAGTATAAAAATGCCAATTTGCTGTTTGCTTTACACATCAGTTTTGTATAAATTTAACAAACAAAATATAAAGTGTTACTTAGTGAGCTTTAGAGTTGCTGGTAGGCAGATTTTGTTACTTTTGGACGGAGCCAGGCTAGCTGTTTCCCTGATTCCAGTCCATTTGTTAAGCTACACTACTGACTCTGCCATCTTTTGGATGGTTTTGTAGTTAACAGGCTGTGCTTTATTTGGACTTCTTCCGGTGTGTATTTGTGTGTGTGTACGTCCTCACCCTCACACAGCTCCCTAGGTTGAGGTGTCTCAGCTCTATGCAGAAAGTCAGGATGCTCAGAATAGCCGTTTGCTGCAGAGAAAGACAAGAAAGATGCAGAGTTGTCATTTTTGTTTTTATCCATTCCAGTTTGGTACACTGCAATCAGGGCATTACAACAAGTCAGGGAACAATGGAACAACACAGAAAATACTTCATTTAAACAACTGATGTTACTCAACAGCTACCAACAAACTAACTCCCAGACAACCGAGTGTGGATCTAAAATGTATACATTCAAATATTAAACAATATGTGTTTAAACAACAGTAACATATCCAGTCATATCGTCCTAAGTTCCTCCTAAGTGATTTCCTGTCTGCTGCCTGGGCCACTCGGATAACGCTCATTGTATTTAAAGGAATTCAATACGGCGCAACAGCTAGTTTTTACGTCTCCTCACAAAGTCAAGCATCGTGAGGACAGAGACCTCTCCAGTGGCACTGCAGCTTGGATAGAGACATGGGAACCCAAAACTGCAACTGCCAACACATGTACCTCAGTGGCAGGAGAAAGTGTCAGACATGAAAGTGAAAGCCTTTTGTGCGAGTTTGGTGTGTGTTGGTGTGTCTGTGTGTGTGTTTGAGTCTGTCGCTGGCATCTTTATAAACGCCTCTCTCCGGCGAGCTAGCCATTTAATTAGAGCAGTGACAGGGTAATGACAGCTGAGATGTCAGGGCCTCAAACAGACACACACAGCTTGCTCTGTCTGCTCGGGTATAAACAACCTGCAGCACGCTGCCTGGCTCCACCGCAGAAACTCTACACTGCCTCCTGCCCACAACGGCGCTCTGAAACATGACGAACGCTGGAGAAACGCTAAGGTGTAACACCAAAACACAATACAGCTGTTTTCACACGACAGGCAGGCCTGAACCTGAACACATGCATGCAGTACGTGTCTTTAAGATGGCCTTGGATCAGAGTTGACACGGTTCATCTCAAAAGACAACAACATAGAATGTTGCCGAGCTCATTAGTCCGACATTAGGGCAGGGTTTCTCAAAGTTGTATTAATTTGAAGTCAAACCTTTACTATACATTTATTTTCTTGTTACTGAAGCTATTCAACATACAGGGAACAAACCACAACAGGCTAAAGCTATTCCTCCCAACCTCGGGGTTGAGACCATCCATGTGGTCAAAGAATAAGTCTGAAGGGTTTAAGATGATTCACTTGTTAGGAACGAAGAAGCAAAAACAATTCTGCTGCTATTTCTTTTTTCTTTGATAAAATCTCCAAGCCTTAAAAAAGAAAAGAAAAGGGAACATCTCTCTTTGGTTGAACTGCTCACAGCTCAAAGACCGACTGTATGCAACCTGTGACAAGAGGCTGTAAGTAGACATGACTTGACTGTGAAGACTCAAAAGCTTTAAAAGGGTTGGAAACTAGACTGTTAGGACGAGGCTTACTGTATTTTACTGTACACATGCTGTAGTTTCATGGTACACCAGAACTCATCCAAGCTACCAGACAGAAACAGCAATGGGATGTATTGTTTCGTTACGAACAGTCGCAGATAAAGATAGTTAACATATCCGTCTGTATGCTAAGTAGCCTAGCATCTGATCTTTATTACTGACTTGTGATGATTTTTTGCTTCTTGTGCTCTTCACCAACTTGCATCATAGTTGTTACAGTGGAGGGAGATACAGTACCTGGGAAATGTACTCCATCTACATTAATTGCCACAATAACAACAAAGCAAAATCACACCACTATCAAAACTGCTGACTCAAAACTTAGTGCTTTCAACCACATCACACAGTCTTCATCAGCAGATGTAGTTTGCTTGTTTTGTTTTCTTGTCATGAAAACAAGTGTAGCCTTGTCTAAAAGGTAACCAAGCAACCTGAACATCACCAACTGCCAGGGCAGCCATTTGGGATTCAAACATATCCTGAGACAATTTGGACGAAACGGATGTAAGTGCGCAGGGGAAAATGTCATTTTGATTGATACACTGTTGACCGTGCCTACCTCTATCTTGGTCCGATAGAGCACCAGCCTGCGGAGGCGCGTTAGTTTCGAGATGTGTACGAAGGCCTGCGGGTGGAGGCGGTCGCAGGAGGACAGGTTGAGCTCCTGCAGCCCAGGACAAGTCTGGGAGACGACCTCCAGACAGGCCTCATTCAGGAAGTGGCAGCATGACAGCTCCAGGCAGCCGAGGCTGAGGCCACAGGCCTTCATGAAGCTGAGGGGGAGAATAGATAGAGAGGGAAAGACATGAGAGGATGTAGAGAGGAACAAATGCATCACACATCAGCAACCCACTAGTCCCGCTGTCCCTATTTCAGACGATAAGGCCCACGTCCTTTAACAGGATCTCTTATTTTCTTTTTGCCATGTACTAAAGAAAAAAGTTTCAATCCATTTCTTTGTCCCAGCATGTCCCTCCCTCAAAACAAATGCATGTGACTATTTGCTAGTTTTCCAAGGTCGTCTCCCTGTTCTCTAGCCCGCTGACAGCCTGACCTGCTGAAGCCGGTCAGGGTGAGTGCTCCGCGGTTGCCGGTCCAGGACAGGTTGAGCCTCTGGAGGAGGGTGCAGCGGCTCTGCAGGTGTCCCAGGGAGGCGTCACTCAGCCGGCCCCAGTAGGGCTGCAGACTCAGCTGGGTGTACTGCAGCGGGTCGCAGCAGTGCTGGTGCAGCAGCTTACAGCTCTGGGCCAGACGGCAGAGGTCTGGCAGGGTCAGGTGGCTCAGTATCAGCTGAATGAGCTGCGGATGGAAGATGGGGAGGAAGGGGGCAAGAGAGGAGAAAGGAAGATAAAGGGGGAGGGGGAGAGGCAACAAAAGAAAAGAGGAGAGACAAGAGACTGTTAGGTCTGGTCGGAAAACATAGCAGAAAGCAAAGTAAAATACAGACCACTAAAGAGTAGAACACAGCAGAGTAGTCTGGAGAATGTTAATAGCGTCCCCTCTGTCAGACAGATCAAAATAGTGTTTATCTAGGACACAAAGCACTGATAGCAGGATCAGTGAGGAGGTGAGCCGGCTTGTTTTGCACCGTGTTCATGTGCCTCTCAAAGAGAGAGAGGATGACTGTGCTCATGTAAGTGTGTGTTGCAGTGAATTAACAATACACGGTGTTCAAGCGGGTATCAGCTGACAGATAATGGCTATATTGTGTTTCTGAAACAACACGCGGCGGTTGTGAGGACCGCTGTTAATGGCAGCGGTTTGGGGAAGAGATAAGAGGAGGAATATCAAGCATACTGCCGGTGTTTTGAAGCTCGCCTCAGACAACACGATACGTCTGCGTGGCATGAAAATGACTCCGTGTCCGTGACTGCATAGGAGATCACGTGTCAAAAAGGGGGTCCAAGCCACAATGTTTATGTGTTCGTGTGGAATACTGGCTAATGCAACGTACATATACACCCTTGTAAGTTGTGATCATCATCAGCTATTTCGAAAACTGTTGGATTAGTCACGTAGACACAAAAACATGGGAAAATAAGGTCCAGGTTTAAAAATACTGACGTTATTGTTATTGTCACGCAGACATGTTGACGTCCAAACATGTCGGTCTTTATGCTGTTTGTAATGTGAATGTTTTACGAAGGCCTTTTGTTCTGCCTTGTAATTAGCATACAGTTGTGATTTATCCATTTGTAAATTTGCAATGTTCCTACAAATAACATTACGCGATTAAATTCAAGTTGCTCCTTTTCATAGTTTAATGCAAAAAGCACCGAGACACTTGATATTAACTGGCTTAAAAGCATCCTGTGGAGCTGTATTGTTACCTCTAGTAGGAATGAGGAGCAGTGTTTCTATGAGTGGGTCTCAATGGGTTTTCACACTATTCCACTGATCTACAGGTGGCGGTAAAGTGCCAAGAAACACTGAATTGCACCAACAAAGGCAGTGAAGAGGAAGGCCGCAAACTCGTAAACATGGATGGAAACGATGCACAGCTTACAATTATCTGGTCCGATTCTGATTTCCAATTTTATAAAAGTCTGAACTGCCGATAACAAATTTTCTTTCTAAGAACTATAATTGACAGCGAGGCGCCAAGACAACTCTTTGTTTACCACCATCCAAAAACCACCAAAAATGATTTCAACCATCACAGTCAGTGTAAATTGTCAAAATTCTAAATGTTATCCTTTTACTTTGTTATTGTCATTTGTTGTGGTTGTTTGCAGAAAACACGCAATTCAAATAATTAAGGAAATACATTATTGTACTTGTATTTAAATACTTGCTTTGATTTCAAAAACAATCTTGGCAATAGTAGTTTTAATTATGAATTATAGGCTGCTTAGAGCTAATGCTAATAAGTTAAACAGGTCATAATTCCTTCTATAATCCATTTTATATTGCTGTGAAAACATCTCCTTCAAACAGCTGTTTCCATTCAGGTTTCTCGCCAACAACTAAATTTTACAAGATTACGTTGGGACACATCATGATAGCGTTATATATTTTACCTTCGGCCAATACTCGTGTTTACTGAGTCTAGAGGGAAACGCGCCATGCACGTCAATGTAACGTCCGTTAATGTTAGCGGTTTGGTTCCATGAGCTGCGAATACCTTGAACAGCATGCAAGGAAATGAATTACAGTATAATAGGTGTCTGATTAAGTAAGTTGTTTCAAATGGTTGAAAGGTTTTCCCACCTCGGTTTGTATTGGACTTGCAATTAGTGACAAATTGTGAACTTTATGTCTTCTTTACTCACCGACACAGGCAGGGTCTGTGTCTCTGTGTGCCAACGTAAAACTATCACGTGGCGGCTGCGACCGGCAAAATGAAACCGATTGGCCGGTCACCGCTCATGGCCGATCAGGTGAAAAACCTTCCGGTTTTGATCGGCAGCCGATCGATCAGTGGATCTCTACTTCAAAGCACAAGCTTTGCAAATGATTTACGAGTAAGGAAAAGCGTTCAACATCTTTTGTTTGAACTCAAAGATATACACACACAGTGAGTTTTGATGAGTAACGCTGAATGTAAACAGAACTTTTCAGGCTGCCTTCAATGACATCCACTAGTACAAATGTGGGCGCCAGTAGTATGATGGGACCTCCATGCTCCTCAAAATACAGAAATAAAAAGGATTAGAGGGACCAATTGGTCCCATTATTGGTAAAAAAATTGTGTGTATCTACCTTTTCCCCTCAGGCCCAAGTGTACACATCATTATGGTCTGTAATCACCTCATAGGGCAGTTTGTCAAAGTAGCCATTGCCTGTCCTCTGGTGCTTGCCGTCTCCTTGTCTGAATGGACCTCCCACATCAGACAGCTCCTCCTCGCTGTCACTCAGGTCATTTATGTCGATGATAGGCATCTTATAGAGGGCCAGCATCGGCCTCTCTTTTACCCCACGCAGGATTACAGCGTCCAGCTCGGTGTAGTAGTCCAGCAGAGAGCTGTTGACCTCCAGACGCAGCAGGTTGGTGGGGAAGTTGATGTGCTTGATGTTCGGGGAAAACTGACGTGCCTGGGGCGTCAGCACCTTGGTGGGCTCCCCCGACCACAGCACCTCCCACCTGGACAGAAGAAAGAGTTGTACTGTAAAGCCACAACCAGTAGGCACCTGCAATCTGGCCTATAACAATGTTGGTTTGTGGACTCGCAGGCATCTTTTTACCTCAACAGTGGCACTACGATGCTTTATATGGCTAATAACATCTGACCATAATCATAATCCATCAGGATGACATTCCCTGACTTTTGTCTCACATCTTCACCTGCTGGTTCAGTGTTTAAAAGCTTGTTTTGTGTGCCCCGTGCACGTAATCCTGAAACGGCCACTGTGAAGAAAAAAAAAAAAAGAAAAAAAGCCTGGACAACACCATGCCGCATCAAGGACGATTGGTGGGAAATTATAAACAATTTTAGCACCCTCCTGTTTTCCAAACTGCTTACTTACAGAAGATACATGTTATACCATGGTTGTGGTATTATTGTGATTATTGATACAAATAGACCGACAGATTTAAAAAATGTTGGCAACTGTTGAAGGTCCCATTATGTTCGTATTGACAGGTTACAAATCCATACTCTTTTGGTACTCTTAAGGAGGCACTCTCCAAGCAAACCAGACCGATCATATTTTAAATGAATTTCTATATAGAATGATGACCTTGTATTCCTACTCAGTGCCACCTAAGGTTTGTCTATGGTGCTAGACAAACAATAAGCCATGCCAGCAATGTTTAAAAAATACTGGTTTATAGTTTTTATCATTCGGTTTAAAAAATAACACAAGGAACTGAAGTTAACTAAATTGTATGACTGTCCAACAATCACTTTTGCATGCTGTATGATTTAAAAAAAAAAAAAAAAAAAGAGATGAGTTTACTGATAATTCCTTTAATACATGTTAAAAAAACATATTAGAATATAAATCCTTCTTTACTTGGAAAACACAGCTGTGACCACAAAAATCAGGTTAAAAATACAATATATTAGTCACTTAAATCTATCGTCCTCTGTGGAATACTAAAATGTGGCACAACTTTACAAATTACAAATTGGGATTTGGAGTCGTTTCCGTGCTGTGGGTGAATATGCACCTCAAGGCTTGTTACACAGCATGCCTCTGCCAGACAGAGAGATCAAAATGTCTAACTTCTGAACTTGATTTGATGAGGTTGATTCCACAAAAGTAACGACCTTCTGTACACGTCTCCGGTGCTTTTTTACGCAGCACCTCACAGGGTCATCAGAAGCCGTTCATCAATCAAACTCCTCTTTCTCGTCACACACTGAATCGTGTTAACCTTCCAGATATTAGCTTTAGCTTTCCTATGTTTGATTGAAAACTGCATTACAGTTTTCTCTTTTGACTGTTATCACTAAAATGTCAGGCTAACATTTGCACCGTTTGATTTGGCAGTTAGATAGCAGAAACTTGAGCGCTCTGCTAGGACAATGTGGGACTTGAAACAATTTCCTAAGGTAGTCATAAACATCATTTATAGAGCATTTATGTGTTTTACAAACACACATAAAGAATACAAATTTTGGCAATCAATTTATGAGAGCATAACAATGCAAGTAATGCATAATACCTCAAATAAGCCTAGTATTGTCTCCAGGGTTCACTCCTAAAACTAGCAGACTAGCTTCTACTTCAAAGCTGTGCGTACCTGCTTGTATTGTATGGTTTTCTTAGTGTTGATCAACAACAGAGCAGCTTCTGTCCTCAGACTGAAAGGTCGGTTTCACGCCTAACCTGTTTGGTCATGTTTTAACCCTGCAGCGTTTCGATGGACAGTCCAGTTCGTTTGGGCTGGTGTGAAAACTGTCAATCAAACGCTGGTGTCGACCTACAACCGAATCGAGACCGCTTGAAAAACGTGGGTCTCCCGTTCGCTTCCAAGCGGACTCTGGTGTGGTTCGTTTGCGGTGTGACAGCAAAACAAACTAAACACCGGATTTTATGATGGCAGATCTGTGATTTTAGCATGATTTCATAAGCTGAACTACTAATAAATCCATCTGGTGATGGTGAAGTATGTTCAGAAAGCGATAATTGATCTGTAAAAATCTATTTATGAGAATCAACACGTATGGATGTTAGCGCGGGTATTTCCCCTGATTAATAGGTCAAAAGCTGTTCTTGTATCTGACTCTGTGTACTTTGACAGTTCATTAGTCCATAAAAAAAAAAAAAAAAAAAAAAAGTGTGACAGTGCAGTAATACCCCCCGAATCATACTGCACAAGGCCCCTCATGCGTGTCTGTGCACTCACCAACATTCGTCATCTGGGCGCACATCTCTATCGGCTGGTCATTATATATATAGCATGTGGTCAATTTGCTGTTTAATAATACTAATAATGTTTCATTATTTATTTCTGAGCTCTTTGTGACACCAAAGATGAAAAGTAGATAAGTATATAAACTTATGTCAGTCACCAGAAATTGATTTCCACATGTGGGCCCTGATGATGCAGGGTGACAATCATAAAAACTATCCAATCAACTCACGTGTACTCCTCTTGGTTTGTTTGTAATATGGCAGTATGAAGAGGAAACCGGATCAGAACCAAAATGCAACAACGTTTCGTTTTGTCCCTTGGTCCGGACCTAATGAACCCAACTAGAGATGTGAAACCCCCCTTGGCTCCTCTAGTCATCCTCTGAACTCCACAATAAAAAAAATGCTTTGTGTTATGGTTTTTCTTTTCTTGTGTAGAATAAAGGGACTACAGATTGCATTTAGTTGGGAAACAGTGTGTTGTAGAATGACAATAAATTAACCTTGAACTCAGCATTTTATCGGAGCACTGTGGAGAATGACTGATGATGGTTTCTTAGATTGATGGTTTTCTTTACCTGACATCAGTTGGTGGGTTCTGGGAGAAAGGGTTGTGAGAGCAGGCCAGAATCTGAACAATGGTTCCAGGGTAATAAGTCTCAAGCACATCCACTGCTGTAGGGTAGACAGGCTCCTCGAAACCCAGTTCAATATAATCCTGGCTGTGGAAGCCTTTCGGGGTGCGACGGAAAGGTGGCGGAGCACTGGCACATTGTTCCCACCACGTCCCATAAGCTCTGAATACGGCCGTCTGAGTGAAGTCCCCTGAGCTGGGGTAGACATTGGGTACCCCGGCCAGGTTCCACATGGTGTAGGACATGCTATTCTCACTGCCATAGTGGGAGCTGAAGTCCAGAACCTCCTTGGCATACTGCTCCACCTCCACACTGACCGGTAACACCGCACGCTGGCCGGACTCAACGGCCCTCCGACTGGTAAGAGCCTCGCCTCGAGTCCCACTCCTGGAGCGTCGCCGCAGACAGATATAGTAAAACATGCTCAAGAGGGTTAACATAGGGAACTCTGGGGCTGATGGGGGCAGTGGGGAGAAACAGAGGCTAGAGGGAGGACGAGCCTCCACCTACTGGAAGGACACTGGCTCAATGGTTGGGAGTGTACAAAGCGCAGACTAGCGGCCCGGCTGCATGCATGACCTGTAGGTTAGGCAGAGACAAACACAAGTGAGAACACAGAGACAAGCAGGTCTGAGACACCACACAGTACAACTCAACGACATTGTGAATGCTTATCTAATTCACAAAACAGGTTAATGGGGAGGAGCGTGTGTTACCTCGATTAGTAGCTGAACATAAACGGAAGCTTTCCAAAATGTAGGAACACACCCACGTCTAAGAGAAAGTAAGTCAACAGATCCTTGCCTACTTTGAGCCCTCACGGAAACTTCCAGACAACAAAAGCTCATGGAGAGCAACGGTAACGCTTATTGTTGGGAGTTGTTGTTTTTAAAGCTGATTGATTGGAGTTGAAGCTTTTAAGGCTTCTTGACAAGCCCGTGGCGTCCTGCAATACAGTAGGTGGACTTCCGTCTTACGTAGCTAACATTTCGCTAGCATTAATGTACAGTAGTAGGAGGTGGCACTGCCTATGTTAACTGTCAGGGCGCCTTACCCGATATTCCTACTTCAAATCAATCAGCTAAACAATTTAAGGCCTTAAGCAATAGGCATGACTTAAAAAGGGACGACCTGTGATCCAGATGTAAACAAAGGCACAGTACAATTTAAAACAGGACTGTGGCCACTGGTATCAGTCCCAAATGGATTGACAGGTCTTTTCAATACTGGGCCAACACCCGAATGCAATTCAATCAAAGTTGTGTAATGTTTACAAATACTGGTAAAGCTTTAGCATGAATGCTTTTAAGTGCATTGATATAAAACAGCTCTGAAGTTAACGTTAGACGGGACAAACAGCACATAGCCATTCAACTAGCTAGTCCATAATAAGTAATAGGAAATGGCTATCCTGTTTCGCATTACGTCAGTAAGATGTCATCTGTGCTATGGTTTTCTACGTGTGCCGAGGACAGTTAACTAGCTAGCTAGCTAACAGATTGTGCCGATTGTGCAAATGTAACTAACAGTGTTAGCTAAATTGTCATAAAACCTTGGCATAAGGTTTCCAATTGTAGATACATTGAGGTTACACGTACACGAACCAACGTTACCTCGAAGAAACGGTTGCTTTTCTAAAGTAACGTAACGTTAGTCAGCGAGGGGAGCTGCCCCCCTCCGCCTATGTTGTTTGTTTAGCTATGTGTGACTGTTAAAAAGCTGGTGTTAGTCAGCTAGCTAGCCGACGTTAGCTAGCCCTACCGAAATACCAACAAGCTGAGCTGTCACAACATAACCGTTAGCTTCCGTAGCTAGCGCTGCAAAATTGAGCAATAGAAGAGGATGGGACATAATTTCAATTTACGGTGAACGGAGATCGATATATTCATTCATGATGAATCCTCTTCGTCCCTTTTACAGGACATTTCAACAGCCAAACCACATTTCTGCCGTTTACCTTGTGATGCCTTCAAGAACACTCGGACAATGCACTCACTCACTGAGCTCACATTATATCCAATCATAATCTGGAAGGTAATGCTGGGAATACCAAAAATATTTCGATAGTATCGAGTTTTTGAGATAATTAGTTTACTGAACAAAGAGATAGTCAGTTAAGGGATCAAAGCGATCAACATCATCAGAAGTGGAATTGTATCCACTGTATTGCACCGCAGCCGCACTAAATAGCTGACTGTCGCCTAATTTTCCAAATATTACTGAAAAAGGGAAATGCAACATGTTCATTTTGATAATCTCGTTAAAAATGAGTGACTGAATTCACGGATTATGAAACGTCTAAAATTGGTGGGAGCTAGAAGTTACGTGGGAACCGCAAACGCCGCATCACTTCCGTGATAAGCAATTTTAAGCAAAGCATTCTGGGGACAGTAGTTAGCCTATTTGGTAGTGCGCTAATAAGAATGCATAATTAGTTCCTGATGGATGGATGAATGGCTGGATGGATGCAGATGACCACGATTCTCTCCTTACATACAGATTTTGAACATCTTTTTGTTCATCTACTTCTGCTTTCACCTACAATATGTCATATCACAATGGGACGTGCAATATGGCAAATACAGTATAATGATTTTGTCCATAGTTTACCATTTCACAGTTTAGGGTAGTGGATTAGTATTTCTTAGCTATGTGAGACATCGTTTAATGAGAACTTCTAAACCTCTTTCATGTTCTTGTAATGACAACCTGACCCATATAGATGATATTTGAGAGTTTAAACAACATTATGGCCAAATATAATATAATTAGTGTGTTGTCCAATTGGAAATGGCTTGTATATCTCAGTATGTTTCCAATTTTTCCAGTTTTTCAGAGTTTAATTTTGCAGAGTGACACGTCAGACAAAATGTTTCAAGCATAAATGTTTACGGGCATACATTCTTTATGAACAGAAGGGATCTGATTTCTGTGTTTCATCCAGAATTCTTATTTGACAGTGGGCACTTGCATTTTAATACAGCTTGTTTCCAGGCTAGAGAAAGTAAAGTTGACATAGACGACAAAGCCAAATTAGAATTCCTTATGAAGCGCCACAGAAAATGCCAGACTAAGACAGTGCCTGTCTCTTACTGAAGGTATTCTTATCAAGGAAACATCTGAATGACATTCTTTGTCAAATTAAGGTTGTCAAGAAGACAACAACAACATTCCACACTACCACAACTTGGTATAACTGTAAAAGGGCTTTGTTGGATTTCTCATAAAAAATATTGTTACCATGCTGACAGCACAGTCTCCAAAATAAAAGCCTCAATTTTATTACGATCACATAAACATTGAGTTAACACATCAATGTAGCTTTTAATACTGTACTATCAGTAGTCGGTCTGCCCTGAGGGGGGCTTATTTGAGGAAAGGACCCTAGCTTTCTTACAGTGTGAGGGTGGCTCTACCTGCTGTATGAAAAAGATTATGGTAAATAGTTTCTGACTGTTATTGTAACAACCATTGAACATATTGTGGCTGTCATACTGAATCATGCCATCATTTTATTTATTTATTTATTTAATTTAGTGGATGTGTGTTTTTAGAGTTACCCTGCTCTCTCAAAGATATACTGTATATATGCGTAGATCAACTTTTAATTACATGTCATTTTCATTTTCATTGTGTTTGGTAAATCTTACTGTAAGTTTAAAGACTTAGCTGCAGCCGTTATATTTGCCATTACAAAAAATGCCAAATGTTATATGCATCCGACATTTCAAAAAGGCTAATGCAAGTTACAAAAGCACAAAGAGATGTGTGTGTGTTTCTTTTTAAATATGCTGTTGAACAACCAGCAAGTCCTCATATTTGAGAAGCTCCAATAGCATTAACATCTGCCACAATTTAGTTTTGTAAAGTGTTGAAGAACATTTCTTAGTTGCCAAAAAAAAAGCCATCAAATACTTCTGCACCCAGTATTCTCAGTTCTCAGTATTCCGCTTGCTTTCGTGGTGTCACTTTAATTATTAACAAATAGCTTAAAATGCAGATACGGTGTAGTTAAATCAATAAATAATGCTAATGTTATCTGAAATTGGATGCTGTAATGTCATTTCTAGTGGTGCATTAATTTTTAATCGATGTAAACATTAACATTTTCACAGATATTAAGAAAAGTATGATTGTTTGGGGGGCTAGAGGTCTAAGTGAAAGTTGTCCACGTGCTAAAAGCCTCTTCTCTGCAGCCTCTAACCTCCACTCATCCCAAACAAACCCTCCACCAACAGCAGACAAGACGTCACATACCAAAATCCCTCCTGGGTCGAGGAAGACAAACTCCCTGCTCGCGGAATTTTTGTCAGGTCATGGAAGGCATTCTTGGTGGTAACTTGGCATGTTTAGGTAGAGGTAGCAAAAGAGGTGATCATAAAGGGAAACATATCATCATGTCCCAAGAAAAAACCTGCAGAAGATAATGTGTGAGCTGACAGATGTTCTGCTCTCAAGAGAAGAGATGGCCATGTCTTCACTGTCTGGGAAACCCTCCAATGCCTACAAATACAAAGAGTCAAAGTCACAGCTGTGTCATGCAAAGGTTAAAGCGATTTGTGGTGAGTTATTGGGGATCTGAGAAGTATTTTGTTTTCCTGGGATCCTACTGTATTACAAAGGTAACATCCTTTGTCAAATGGATGTTTCACAAAAATCCACAGATTATAAATCTTAAACTCAGCCAGTTTGTTGGAGGCATAAATTCGTACTGCTGTGGATCATTATAGCTGGCGATACCACTGGAGAATACTCATTGTGTTTCTTTCGAAAATGAAGGAGTGCATTGAAGACCAACAACTTTGTAGTATTTTTTTAACAAATGTTCTCGAAAGGTGTCATTGTTACACCCAAAGAAAACGTGAATGTGCTGTTTTGTGTGTTTTTTTTCAAATAATGAATAATGGTGGTAATTATTCATTACTGTTTGGCTTTGACATATTTAAGTATCACTGTACTCGTTCTTAGTTGGTGAGGTTTCCCCCAGTCTTTCTGAATGGTCTGCCATCAAACGAGATCAAGCTTCATCACGGCTGCTACATGTGACTCTTCGTTTGACTGATTTCTGCCATTGTAGTAGTTTATACACAGCTACCTTCACTATGTGTGTGTGTGTGTGTGTGTGTGTGTGTGTGTGTGTGTGTGTGTGTGTGTGTGTGTGTGTGTGTGTGTGTGTGTGTGTGTGTGTGTGTGTAAATGTGAGGTACTTTTAGGTTTGATTGTGTTTCTGACTATATACTTATTGATTACGTGAAGCAGACAAACCTGGACGACAGGGACACCAACAAAGTCACTGGAACCAAACTCGGCAATGAAGCATAAATGTTTGAGAGAGTAGTCGTATGCTCTTATTACTGGGAATGCTGATGAGCAGTTTCTTGCAGTGTTAGCTTTGGCTCATTTAGCTTTACAGTATTTAATTAAAATAGAATTAAACTTGGAATATTTTATACTTAATCCTTGGCAACCGATTTCAGTAACATAGTTTACTGGTCCCAGATATGCAGAATATTGAGTAGCACTGCTTAAGATCAGTATGCATACAAACCCCTTCAACAACTTCATTTATGTTTAAATTATTTATGTCTTTTTTTAAAACCAAAAATAAACATTTTGTGCTTTCAATTACCAGAATATATTTGTACAGCAGTCTCTGCTACCTTTAACCTGTGGCAGAAGAAAGTAATTTAACCATCAAAAACAGACAATATAAAATAGGAGCAAATGTTTCACCAAAAATAATTGCATTTTATGTATTTCTACAACTGAATATTTAAATGCATTAGTATCAATGTATTTCCTTGATTTTATAGATTTGTGTTTAAAGGTGTGTTCAGCATTACCCCAAAGTATTTTACATGTGTCTAGTCTCTACAGGTTGATTTGTCTTAAAGAAATTGAAATGAACTTTCTTGATTCTTGTTGTTCTGGGTTTGAATTCTCATGGTTGAATGCACTTATTGTAAGTCACTTTGGATAAAAGGATGAAATGTAATGTAAATCAGTGGGTGCCAGAGGCAGTTAAACACTTCAAGGTTATGTAGAGAGAAAGCACTTAATTCCACTTAAAGAGCTGGTAAAATTGACATGGAAATTTATAAAATTACTTTTTATTAAGACCAAGTTGAAAATGTAACTGTTTCTAATAGTTACAAATCAGGCGTGGTCATTGTATTACAGTATACGATTCGACATGTCATACAGTCATAACATTTTTCACATTAAGTAGCTTGCTTACGTCCAACCATACCAGAAATGAGAGGCTTTTTGACCTTGTTTTGGATTACTGAATTCAAAAACAAAACAAGAGCATGATTAAATTGGGTTTCATTTCAGGCCTAAGGCAGTAGCAAACAGACAACAGTGTGTAGACTTCTGCTGAGCTTAATATTGAAAATGTGTGGATATTTACACCAATATTGCTCGTTTGATACGACTTTAAAAAAAATCAATGATACTTAAAATATTTAATTATTTTGTACTTTGACTTGAGTATTCATGTTCAGCCCATGTTGTGCCTTTATTTCTTTCTACTATAACCTCTACTGAAAGTATTCCAAGATAAATGCAGAAAACAGACTCATATTCGCAGATTCTTTCACACACACACACACACACACACACACACACACACACACACACACACACACACACACACACACACACACACAGGGGGTACAGGGCTGATAATTAAGAGCCCGATGGAACTTGGAAATGTGTGTACGGTGGTGGTCATGTCTTGGCTGGCATTTGCATAGATGAATGACTAGTCCGGTCACTCTGTCTCTGCAGTGCGCCGAGGCTTCACTGTCTCAACCAAAAGAGCCAAGCTTCCCCACAGACCCCGCGGGCAACCAATCACGAGTCGAGCTCTCATTAGCAGGCATCCATAGTGGGTGACAGGAGGAGATAATTACCTTTGACTACAAGAGCTCTTGCTCTCTTTCTCCCAATGGCATCAATGCTTGGCCTGTGATGGAGACCGCGGGCCGCTTTAGAGATAAAAATACACCCAGTGTGACTAAATCGGTCTCTTTTTTGATAGGAGGCTCGTCTGTGAATTGCAAGGTGCTTTGATTGTAATACTTCTTGAATAATCAGATACACTTCGGCATCAATGCATTAAAATCATCTGCTTGGACTTGTTTCTACAAAAACAAAAGGATTAACTCTCACAGAACGGCCCCGTTTCTCAGCAATCCCTGTCCCACTTTTTCATCACTTTGTCTTGATTGATCTCTGTCTGAAACATGCAGCAAAGACCATAACACAGAAACACATCAGAGAGAAGGATGCCTCACCCACCCCTCTCTCTCTCTCTCTCTCTCTCTCTCTCTCTCTCTCTCTCTCTCTCTCTCTCTCTCTCTCTCTCTCTCTCTCTCTCACAGACACACAGACACACAGACACAAAGACACACAGACTGTATAAACAGTGCCCAGCCAGATTTAGAGTTAACAAGATAGGATGATGTGAATAGAGGGCCAGTGGGCATGCTCTGTGATTGACGGGCCGGGCCGCTGTCAGCTCCTCCAAGCAGGCATCAGCGAGCAGCGGTCCTGCTACTGTCAGAGCTCTGTTCTGGTCCACTGTGCCACACATACATATGCACACGGCCGAGCACACACAAATGCAAATGGGGATGGACACACACGTTTGAGCGCATACACAACTACATGGGTATGCTCACACTCTCTCTTTTTCTTTCTGTGTCACTCACACTCACACACACACACACGCACGCGCACGCACGCACGCACGCACGCACGCACGCACGCACGCACGCACGCACGCACGCACGTACGCGCTCGCACGCTTTCTGTCCCTCTGCTATGCCCCAGCTGTCAAAAGCCAGTTAGATAACGAGTCTGCTGCTCTTCTTTTTTCTTTTTTGCATAGAGGCTGAGGGGCCGGTTATTGCTTGTTGTATAGAATGGTGTTTGGGTGCTTTTCTCCCAGCTGCAGCACGGTCAACCCACATGGGGAAACGTCTCACGGGGCTCTGAGAATATCCAGGCATGCCTGCCCATCTTGGTTTAGATTGAAGGCAGTGATAGGCAGCCTTGCACTGTGGCTAACCTCCTATTTTGAAGCGCTTCCCCAGGAAAAAGAAGAAGATAAACACGTAGCAGTGCATCATACAGTATGTATTGTCCCAGTTGATGAACTGTGAGACTTTGTGTACACTGAGGATTTGTAGAGGCTTGTGATATATAAACGGATTGTCGTGAATTATGGGACAGCATAGTTTACCTCAGACAGGTCTGTGGTTCATGCCATTAAAAATATGACTTCCTGGTGGCAGGACATTTTATTATTCACATTCATTTGAATATATCTGAGAGTCCAGCATGTTTTATGCATTTAGTCCTGTCAGCTGTGCAAAACCTGTGTGGGCAGTTATAGCGTGAAGTACCTGGGGCCGAGAGGGTTGCATTTGATTGACAACAGAGAGGCCGATGGCAGTGCAGTTGTTCTCAGGTAAAGATTTGCTTTTGCTGTTAATCAGCCAGCAGAGGAGACGGGGTAGAGTGCAAATTTAAAACTGTAAGAGAATAAAAGTAAAGGCAGCATAAAATACTTCATTATCTTATATTGTTATGAAACCATGATGACTTATAAAAAGCCCAAATGCCGTGTAACACTATAGTTCAGCCCCTCCTTCATTAAAGTATACAAACAATAATGATTTACAGTTCATAAGAAACAATCATGTTGTAAGTCAATATTTGGACATTTCAAAGCATTTAGTGTCATTTGTCATTAATCCTGTGAAGCATCCGTAACTGTTAACAGTTGACAATATAACACAGCTGTAATCATATAACATATTCATGTAAGAATTCCTCTATTATATTTAATAATTAGATTATACATTTTGATCTATTTATTTCTCACTCTCCGTGACAGCAGAGCAAATTCAATCCACAACGGAGGTCATGAGATGTGGTTAAAAGTACTGGGATTAATCTAGTTAATATGTGGACCTTGCATTAAAATAATTTGAGTTTTGAAAAAAAACATGAACAGTTTTAAAACCAAATTATTTGTACATATGTATAAACACTTAATAAATGCTCATAATAATTGTCGTTCTTTATGCGTTTATCGATGCTCTATGTTACTTCACTAATATTGGAATTTCATAAAGCCCACTCGATTGATTTACCATTGCAGATCACTCTCCTCATTGTTTTGAGTCTCCACTCAGGTCTGACCTCCAACAGAATCTTTGACATCTGACTCCCTTTTCCTCATGCTGACAATGCCATTTAGCAGAACGCTTCGAATACATCTGACTGATTGCGAAACTTATCCGGCTTTTTGGTCTTAATGACAGAATCTGCAAATATAATTACTGCCGCAAGAAAACGCAGCCAGAGAGAGCGCCGAGAAGCTGTCATCTGCTATTGTTTTCAGTCGGCGTCCTCCAACTGAACTTCACCGACCGACAGTTTAATTGGTTTCAGGGAATCGGGTGTGAAGAGGAGTCATGACCTTGATCTTTCTCCCTGATAGAGGATTGTTGTTTTTTTTTTTCCCAACTATACATGCAAATATGCAAAGTGTGTGTGTATGTGTGTTAGAGAGTTGAGATGGAGGTAAACAGATACAGATTGTCTCATTTTATTGTGTGTTTAGTGGCTGATTAGAGGCCTAATTAAATACAGTGTTAGTGAGTTCAGAGGCAAACAGAGGAGACACTGACCCTGCGACTTCTAATGCAACCCGGGGATCATCTGAACAAAGAGAGTAGATGCACACAATCTGATAGAGTACATGCATTTAGAGACTTTGAACAAACAAGCATCATCAAGCCTTTATCACCAGAACCTGTCCCTAACTCACTCTTCACCTTGCATGATAAATATTAATAGGAGGGCAGGGGGGAAACCAAACATTAACTGATGATGATTTTGGCTTCAGGTCAGGCCTGCACGGTAAAAAGCAAAGCATCGCAAACGAAGCACTATCGAAGCACTAGTAAAAGAAAGTTACAATCTTGACACATGTCCAAGACTAACTGTGCTCACGGTGCAAGCTAGGATCTACGTCACTAGATGTCAACTAATCCCTGTTAAAACATTTGGGTTTTCGCTGAAGCCATCAACAGCCAACCAGTTGCCGTTTGAAGCTTCGAGTTTGGCTTTCCGGCCGTCGCCATCTTGGTTCTTGTAACAAGAAATGACACGAGAGGGTGTGCCCAAGTACAACTGAACGCTGAATAAGACATTTTAAGGCGACCAAAAAGATTACAATGAACTTTTCATGAACTAAAACATACTGCGAAAATGTTAAAGTTGAGAAGTAGGTTCATTTTCTCACAGACCTCTATACAATCAGACTTCTTTTTGCAACCAGGAGTTACCCCCTGATGACCATTAGAAAGAATACAAGTTTAAGGCTCTTATACATTGGCTTCACTTTCCCAAACATTAGGTTGTTGCCTGACTTCAACAAAGATATGTGTAGTCACACAGAAGAGGAGGAGCAGAGATGTCTTATTTTCAGAAAACTTATATAAACTTTTCAATAGTTCAGTAACAAGCCTCAGCCCCATGTTGTTACTGTTTCATAGGTGTTTTGGTAACTTGCCCCATATAAAGAGACAGACAGACAAAAAACTGTTAAAGCGCGTCAGATCTGAGGCAGGAGATCTCTCTGTAAGGCCACCAGCCCTGGCAGAGTTGACATACTGCAGGACCATGGCAGTCTCAGTCTCATTGGCAAAGCCCCAGAGGGTGCATTTGCAGATTTAAATAGAGATAGGATACAGCAAAATATATGGTAAAATATATTAACAATATGACAAATGGAAATAATGTCAGTGCGACAATGTCATTATTGAAAGGGTTTAATTTGAATTATGTGGATGGACATTTTTAGAGAAAACAGAAAGGCTGCAGTTTTGGTGTGCAAAGAAACATGGAAATAATAATAAATAGAGCAGTACAGTACAGTGTTCATATGACATGACCAAATACAAAATGTACAATCAAATAACTGAATTGGAAACACATTTTAAGTCGAAACAATTTTTAAATCAATGCCACAGGATGTGAAAGCAACATATTGCAGCTAAACATTAACATATAACGAAAGTATAGATGTGCTGCAAAACATAGTCTACACATATGATTTCACTGAAGAAGATAACACATATGTATACAGACTGTGATGTGGAGGCAAAGTGACTCTAGTGGTCTCAATACCAGGAAGTGTGCTGTACACACAGTGTACAGAAGCAGAGAGAGCAAATCGTATCTGCGTTGTCGTCTGTTGTCAGTGTCATTACTAGTGATCCAAACCAAGGGAGGAAATTGTTTAAAATGAGCCGAAAATATCACTGAAGTAGCAAAACCCTTTGATTTCCATTTCGCTCATGTTCCTCGTCAGGCCTGTGAAGGCTACTTCACATGCAATCCCCCTCCGCCGATGCGGCACCCCGACCCCACCTCTTTACCCCCCCCCCCCACCCCAGCCCTCTCATCCCCTCTCCACCCCATTTACGCCAACAATACCCCGCTCCCCGCACCGCCCCTCTCTCAACAGGCTTCCGCGGAATTTATTCAAATATTTTGACATTTCGCCTCCCCTCACTTCCCGAGCAGAAATGATTTGTGACAGCTGGAGATGGGCTCGGTCGGAGGAGCTTCCTCCGACAACCCTGCCTTCTTTTTTCCCCTCGTCCTAAAGGCTGATTTTTTTTTCCCCCCCCCCCCCCCTTTCCTTTATTCACCACTGCTCCTCCTGTCAACTGGCGTAGGCCTTGAAAGCTTTTTCTTCCTTCTTTCTTTCTTTCTTGCGACTCCACAGTGTGAGAGACAAACTGGGTGATATTTCTCTATTTGTTGACATTTTGTGTTTGCTGCCTTTTTTTTCTTCTTCTTTTTTTTTTTTTTTTTTTTTTTTTTTTTTGCTCAGTGCCCACCTACTGTCTGATCCGGCGCTGACACCATGTATTGGCAGCACAGAGGGTAATCCTCCCAGGAAACGGCTTTCATCCGAGTCCCGTGAGGCTGCACCGCGTGCAACAAAACAACTTCTATTATTGTTTATAGTAGACGAGAATGTTAATTAGACGATGGCTGTCATACAGTATGATCGCCCGAAGGATGAGGCCCATGCAGTGCAGTAAGTGAAGTCTGAACTACCAACACTTTTCAAGGTGCCTTGTTTTCCCACATGCATTTCAATAAGCGATGAACTGATAGAGCATCAAAATGAAGAAGCGGTGCATCAGGCAATGCCGCCCGTGACAGCGGCGCGCGGACTACAGCGCAGTGCGCTGACAACAAAGACTCCATTTGAATAATGCTGCTCATTAGTTGGGGGACAGGGCCTTTTTCTGTTGGCGCCTGTCCCCGGTCACTTTGCGCCGCTGCGATAGACAAACAGACACGCACACACACACACACACACACACACACACACACACACTCAACACCAAGGTTGTCATCCATCACTGCACTGGGAGAAAGGTGCGGGCTGCCCAAGACAAATGCGTCTTTCTGTTTTCTTTTTTTTTTTTTTTTTTTATTTCCTGCGATGATGATGAGACGTTTCCTCCGGTGGAGCGTCACGGCATCCAGACCGAGAGAATAACGTGACGCCAGCTCTCCTACGCTGTACACTGTGCCACCTGATATAAGAGCTATTGAGAAAGATCTGAAAATCCAGTGGAGACTTGAGCAGCTGGAAATCAGCTATGATATCAGCACACTCATCCACAATAATGAAGCTCCTGGCTCACCAGATGCAAAAAAAACAAACAAAAGAAAAGTACAAGTTGGCATCCAATCAGGATTCAGATACAGGAACTACACTCTCAATTTCTCTGTTCGGCTTTCTTTATCCTGGTAAAGAATTTTGGGAGATCAGCGTATTTGCTTTCTTGCCAAGATTTAGACGAGAAGATCGATGCCACTCCCCTGTCTGTATGGTAAATATGAAGTTACCGCCAGCAGTCATAAAGAGTGGGAAACAGCTGACCTGGCTCGGTCCAAAGGTCACCAAATCCTCTCATCAGCGCTTCTAAAGCTCACTAAAAACATGGTATATCTCTTTTGTTTAATCCATACGAGAGGGGGAAAAGCGTAGTGTAAAAACGACATGTTCCTGCAGTTTTGTTTCCCCCGTGAGACAACTGTCTGAGACTCCTGGGAGAGACCGCGCCCGGCCAAGAAATAACTCCCCAAAAAACCACGTGCCATTTTTACATTTTGGCTTTAAGGATTAGTGAACAAGTTACAACGTGTTGCTTAGTGACCTTTAGACTTCAGACTACCTGTGAATCCCAAAATGTTCAAGTGTTCCTTGAAGTTTTAAAAGTTGTACCATTGGGAATGTAAAGGTTTCTGTATAATCACTATAAGCAACAACACTCAGTATCAGGAAAATCCATCTGCAAGAACGTGCATAAGCGCATCTCGAAAGGAACGGAATTAGTCCGGGGCTAATCCTTTATGCAAATGAAAAAATCCTGACGACTAAATAATCTGATTTAAAAAAGAATACAGGAACATTGTGACTGTTTGAACAGACCTGAGGAAAATCCAACAGTAGCTCTATAAAAGCAGAGAATCAGTCATCTGCCAAGGACAGCCGGAGCTAATAAGTGTGTAACATGATAGAAAAGAAAATTAGTTCATAGCTGTCATCTTCCTGATGAAGAGGCAATCAAAATCAAAGTGAATCATTCCGTGAGGAGGATTGTGTTTTGGAATTCAAACGGGCAATGCTTCAATATGACAAATCAGCCGGTGTGGTGCATGTTGATTGATTCCATCCATGAAAACCTAATAGATTTAGCCCTCTGTGAATTTGGCTCTCATTAACCTCGCAGCGTTTTCATATGAGAATGTATTGGAGCCATTTTATCCACCACTCAAAGGCAATTCACTGGGTGATAAATCCTTTGGCTTATCTGGCTGCAGGTGACAGCACAGCAAAGCACTGAGGCTGACTGGGGCACAAACACACACACACACACACACACACATTTCCACATAAACACATATACACACATCCTGCAGACACGCGCACACATTTCCTTGATGGGGTCGCCATGGTGACCCGCAAGCGGAAAAAACCTTGTGATCCGACCGGAACCGAAGACATGCTCCTCGACCCGAGCGACCAGCCGCAACAGAAAAATCTTCCTCTCAGCTCCCCGAAAGAGAAGAGGAAGAAGAAGAGGAGGGAGGGAGAAGAAAGAAGGAAAAAAAACCACAGAATTCAATTACACAGTCGAAACCCACTCCTTGCCCTCCGGGAGTGATATCAGCACCATTTAAAAGTCTGATTACTCACAAAACCAATAACATTTTGACTCCTTGGTAATGGACCAGTAGATTAGAAAATTTAGATTACATTTAACTGCCTGTAGATTCTCATTAAAACGCCACCAACTAGTTAGAAACAATAGGTAATTAAGAGTGTAATGAAGCGCAGTAGCGTTAGCGCACGTCGGCTGTATGCTACTCTTGTGGGACCCAGCCTTACTTTGCGCTTATCCTGCAGCAAAGCCACACCAGCGTCTCATTTGGGCAATACGACATATTTAATTAGATTAATGAATTTCGGTGGCGTCTCCGCGGGGTTGGCTGTGCTCCTTGCGGTGACAGTGTAACAACAGATTATATATTAGGGGAGGCCTACGAGCTGCAGGCAGGCCGGTGCAGGTTGGTCCCTCGACGGAGGCGCGACGTGTGACAGTTTGGGTGGAACCTGTCTCAGGTTCACTCCTGCTAAATTGTCAAATGCAAATAATCATAAGCAAATGTGTGCTGCACGAGTAAACACAAACTTGTATCCAAAACTCCAGATTTGATTTAGCAAAGCGGGCTCTATTGAATTAACGAATGATTGATTGTAACAGAGGGAGAGCACAAACAAGAGGCACGAAAGCCCAGGGTGATGAATGGGTTAGCGCCCGTGTTTGGCTTTAAGCTAGTCTCTGTGGCTCTGGCCGGCCACACGTAAACGCTTCTGCACAAAGTAAAGACTAAAGGAAATGAAACAGGGCATGGGTCTCTGAGGCGGACACAAACTAGTTGGAAATACTTTCGCCTCCTGCAACAGTTAAATGTTGGGGATTAACTCTGAAATGCAGATTACACAAACGGAATACTACTAACTGAATAATGTGAAGATTTACCCATACAACATGAATGAGTTCATGATATTGCGTTGTGTTTTACAGTGAAGCAGGACAATTTAAATTATTTGCTGCAATAATGAAGATTAGGATTCCCCCCGCCCCCGCAGTGTAACATGAATATTTTGTCCCTGGAGTCCGACTGTATCCTCCTCTCCTCCACCCTGACACTTCTGCATTCCATAGCAACGCTTCAATGTCACATGGCTGCCTTTTTGTAGAAAGTCTTAGCTCACTCGATCCTTTTGTTTGGTGGAGACAGACAGTAATTCCCTCTCAGTCTTCACATGCAAAGCACTAAGACAAAAGCTCATTTCACAAAATTCAAGGTGACCAGGTTTTCAGCTTCAAATTTTCGTCTCAGGTTTACGTAAATGTTTTCAATTTAATTTTCTGTAGGATTTTAAGTGGAGTTTACAGAATTCTCTTTGGCTGTAAGTTACGTTTTAGCTTTAGAATTAGCTTGAGGTCACATTTAGCTTCAATTTTAGATTCAATAGAAGTTCAACTTTAGTTTTACAGCTTCTTCTTTGTTACACTAGGTATTCACATCTCTAATTAGTGCATTATGAAATTTACATTGTAACTTTAGGTTTGACTGTAGCTGTAGTTTTATTTTTAACGCCACAGTAGGACTATTTCTCTTGTTAAGCTTGATTTAGAATTGGAACATAACTTGATTTGGCTACAACTACACACATACACACACATATATGGTCAAACATTTATACAACGCTTTGCATTTTACAGAAGGAGAATACAACTTAATTGTGCAAAAACAGGGAAAAACAACTTAACATTTAACCACCCTTAAATGAACTGCTTGTGACTGGTGCTATTTAAAGCTGAAGTCCCACTGTAGGAATATTTCTAGGCTGTCAATACTGAGCGCTGTACACCTCTCTGTAGGGCCAGTGCTCGATGTTGTCTTTGAAAAAGATGATGTTTAGACCAGTCTTCTTTTGTAGTATCACACTGCCCTCTATAGGGTTGGATCCTCACTGCGCTGGACAGATCCTCAACACAGACATGTGGATATCAGTGATGTACCCTCCCCAGCTGTTTTCACAACACTCTGCTGATCCAGATTTCAACATGGAGAGAAGCGCTGAGGAGCTTTTTAGCAACATTTTCCTCAGTTGAGCTGCATTCAGTGTAAACTGTAAATGGCTTGCTTTTTAAATATTGCCCTGATTTCAGTGACAGACGCAGATGTTGTACTGTCTATGTGTATATACACAGACTGTATGTGAATCACAAGGGGAATATGTCTAGAACACACACACACACACACACACACATACACACCTCCAACCTGGCAGAGTGCTTGTGCTTGTAAACACTTGAATAATTGAGCCAGATTCAAACACACCGTGTCTCCAAAAGGAGTCATGGAGGAAGAGGAGGAGGGGGATGAGGGGGAGGAGGAAGAGGAGAGAGTAGGAGAGCAGATGGCCCAGTGCAGATAGACTCAGAGACTGGGAGCGAGGAGTGTTCTCTGAAGGACGAGGTCTTGTATTGTTGTGGCTGCGAGGGCCGCTCTGTCACACGGCGTACCAGGGGTCCCCAAAGGGCCTGGGTCTTATGGTGTCAGTGTCCCCCCCCCAGTCCTCATCCCTAGCCCTGGCCTATTGTCATTCCTGTTTTTTAATTTCTCAAACGCAATCAAGTGTGACACAAACTGTTTACCTAGCGTGTCTGCCACAACCAGGAAGAGAAAAGGCGAGAAAAAAAAAACAGACACACAAGCCAGGATCTCGGCACAAAATAATCCTCCATAATACCAGAGAGTTTAAAGAGGCTTTGCCAATACCTCTCCAACCCCCCTCCCCCTCCCTCACCCTCCCTTTGCTCTTATGAAAAAAGGAGGGGAAGATAAAGAGAAAAAAAGGGGGGACACACATCAGAAGAAAGCTGTTAAATTCGCCCCTCAGTCTCGTTTGGGATTGCTAATTATTGTTTTTACAGTACAACAATTGGGGTATTAGGGCATAAGCGGCTGGAGATAACATCCAGAAGAAGGCAAGGGGGTGGAAAGGGGAGAAAAGGGAAGAGGAGCGTGGGGGAGAAAGATAATGGGTCGACAGAAGGGGAGCTATGATAGGGTCTGGTCCATGGCGGTGTCTCTGCTCTCTCTGCAACAACACACCACAGTATCAGGAGACTCACTGACTCACTCCCGTCTCCAAGGATCTTGAAAAGTGAAGGAAACTTGACAAGGAAAAGTTTTGAATGTTGGACAGTTTATGGATCGCCAAAAACCAGAGAGAGTGAAGGAGAACAGTTTTCACATCCACGATAGAAGACTTCTCTTCACAAAATATAAACACACAACTTTGAGACCCCACATGTACAAATACAAATAATGTTGATATAACAACAGGATTGAGGTTGAGTAATTAAAAAAGTTAAAGCTGCTATAATGAAATAATTTTTATTACCAATGGATCACATTACTATTTGTATGTGACAGAGGTCACTCATGGTGATAAACCCACAGATAATTATAACCAAATTCTGCAGTTTTCCTCACTTCTACAGAGCTTTATAGCAACATGCAATGCATTGATTTGAATTTAGGGCCTGCAACTTCACTGTTTTGGTTTTCAGAGGGCATTTTTCATGCTCCCTTGACAGCACTAAATGGCAGGCAGATACAGTTAGCAACTAGTTGGTGAACACAGTTGCTTATAAGCCAGATATTCTCCTTGGTAGCTAGTAGACACCAAAAAAGAGCTAAAAGGAGAGTGAATATTGGATCCACATTCTTCAGGTGGCCAGAAACCCAGCTCATGTTGGTTTGTATCTGCTGTCACATTTTGGCCACACTTTTCCACCTCAACCAACTTTTTTGCTGAGTTTAAGTATAAGTAATTATCTTTTCTTTCCCAGGTAAGCAAACATGTAAATATGTTGTCGTTTCTCACTTAATCTTAAACATGTAAAATCAAATATGACAGGTAAGTATTTATGAAAATGGTCAATGAATCAATAAGCATACTCAAAGTATCAAACTTGGAACCAAACAAAGGCCATTTGTCTCTTTTATTCCTTGTTCCGGTCATCATAGTTGAGAAATGAACACACAAACCCCTTCGTAATTAATCACACACATAAACATACACACATACTAAACACGATCAATCTGTACACAGTATGTGTTGCACACATGTTGGCCACCTGCCGCCACTGAGGAAACCAGGAGTTTAGCTAGCTGCTTAACAGTTTACCAATTGACAATCTTTGGCCACAACACTCAAAATTCAACCAGCATGTCAACAAAAACACAAACAAAACTTACCAACCATATTCTAAAGTTAAAGAGCATATCTAACCATTTCGTACCTTGTTTTCAGTTACTAGTTAGCAAAGTAGAAATCATTTGAATGTTTATCCAGCCAGTGTATATAAGGGACCATGATGAAGAGGAAAAATAAGTTGAGTATTATTGGATTTGTGGGAGTTAAGTCATTTATAGAAACATCAATTCAAACCGTCATAAGCAACTGTGAGAAGTTGTAACTTCTGACAAGCAGTGCTCTGCTTTCACAAGCCATTGGTTGTTACAGGTAAATACATTTGTGTGTCAATGGCATAGCAATAAAATGTGTGCTTTCGTTTTTTTTAAGATTTGGCCAAGTGGCAGCATGTGCGCAAAAAAACAAAAGTGGTTGAAGTACTGATCCCTGTGGAACACTCAGTTTTGACTCTGTAAGTTTATTAATGCATCATCAGCTCAGGAGCTAGACAAAGTTATAGATGACACAATATGTCATCTAACATAATTCATTTTCTTTCGGTGGAGCAAAAAACTCACAGGAAGAACTAACCTATTATGACTACTAAAAGGCAGGTGATGGCTTGTGTCCCATGGGAGAGAATAGAGCATCATGGAAAACCCACACACACATATTGGCTTTATCCTGTGAATGAGCAGGCCAGCCAAAGTCATCTGGAAGCTTCCACATGCCAATGAATAAATAAAGCTCTAATTAGTAAAGAAAACAGCGCCACCTGTTGGTGTCCAACCCTTGTGAACTCAGACCATTATAGGGTGCTGTAGGAAACACCTGCGCCTGCAAAGGCTGTACGTTAAGGGGTTGGCATGGCACACATGCACAATGTGTGTATGTGGGTGTGTGAGAGAGGAAGTTTTTTCATGTGGGCCACCCGTGTAACCATGTGTGTTGTATGGCTTCCATTTGTAAAGAGGCTTACCGAGCATATGTGTTGGTATTGTGAGAGTGTGTGTGTGTGTGTGAGATTGTGTGCTCCTCCGTGTACGTGTGTGTATGTGACGGGGTTCAACTGCGTGTCCTGGGGCCCACCTGGCAGCACTGTGCAGATTCTCGGGCCTGAGCAGCTGGCCTGGGGGCTGGTGAGGGTGTTTGGTGGGGGTAGGTTTGAGAGGGGTACGGGGGGTCTTCCATGGCCCCTGTCCCATCAGACTCAGACAGTAGGAGGCAGATGGACAGGCCACAGCCACTGCCAGAGGGCCAGAGGGGCCACGGGGCCGAGGGAGAGGGCCAGCCAAGACCAACTGAGCTCACTCACACACAAAAAAGGAAGAAGAACACACACATAAACAGAGTAACAAATGAAAAACATGAAAACACAAAAATCATTTAATTCATACTGCTTGTAGATACACATTTTCATCATTTTCTTTCCATATTTTCTGAATTGCTAAATGTTATACACAGAAAGATGTTCACGTTTGTTTGCAAGCAATGGCAATAGAAGAGAAAAACTATGTCGTGGTGTTGATTAACGTGTGTTATGTTGTATTTACATTTTTAGTTGCTCCACTAACCCTTAAAGGATATTTTAATTTTATTACTTGATTTTTATTGTTTTATTGGATATTATTTGTTAGGGCTGGCAATCATTAATATTGGCTATGATAACTTTGTGTTATTATAAGTAATTTCTGAGATCTGGGAAGGTAGCAACATTGCCAAAAAGAAGTTTGAGTCTTCAGACAAACCCCAGGTTTGCCTCACTCATTTGGTAGAGGAAATGAAAGCTAATAAAAAAAAAAGCTTTTTTAGCATCCAAACAGCCTGTTGTAAACAACCACAGTTTGACTTCTGACTTTACAGATTTCCTTGTTCAACGTTGACCTGCTGTGCTTGCTGTAGATGTGTGTTCCTGTGAAGGATTATTAGATTATCAGTCTCACTTCCACATAAAGTAGTTTACAAGTTGACTGCAACCTGTCTGATCGCCCTGTACTACTCTGTGATCCTAGATCTTTGCAATCTTTTGTGATGACTACAATGTTATAAATAAATGATAGAAACCATGGCCAGACCTACAAAAATGAGGTCCAAGTTGTGACAAGTCCCAACATTTCCAACAACGCCTTCTGAAACCGGCCTGAGAATCGCTGAGAACATCAGAGCACAACAGAAAACGAGTTGGAAGTTATCTTTCAAAGGAGACTAAACTTCTGTGCCTCCGTGTGTGAACTCTACTTTCTGCAAAGCTTTTACAAAACTACTGCAAACTGCTGCAAGGTAAAGATGTGCTGGAACCAAATCCTGATGTTCCTTGCTGGTGTTATCCTGTATTTCTAGTCATGCTGTTGACGTGGTGACGTGGTTCTAAGGATGGCATTGCCGGACTGTCAGTCGGTTGGTAGCTCCACCATTTTGGTTCAGACTGAAACATCCTGGATGGAATGCCACAGACATTCATGATCCCCAGAGAATGAATCCTAATGACTTTGTTGAGCCTCTGCCCTTTTCTCTAGCGCCACCATGAGTTTGACATTTCTGTGTGAGTGAAAATATCTCAACAACAACTGGAGGGCTTGCCATGGAATTTGGAACGGCCATTCATGTCCCCCACATGAATCGGTGGTGAGCTCCTTGACATTTCATCCGGCGCCATCATCAGATCAAAATTGCAGGTGGTAAAGATGTTGAACAGTATACCTGCTACACATCAACATGTTAGCATTGCAATTAGCTCAAAAACCCAACTGAACAATAGCTTTAGAGCGGATGAATGAGACCACGAGCAGACAACAGAGAAGGCAGCTGTGTTATATTAAAAAGTCAGGACAGAATAGAAAACACGTCATTGGTATTCAAGACGGCACTGTAGCCTACATGCTTTTACGTATGACACACAGATGCTCATAAACAAAGATCCAAAAACCGTCAAGCCTCTTTCATAACCTCACGATTTTAAGCACGCAAAAGAAGAAAGATGTTTCTTGATAACAATGCCCAAAAACAACACCATACGGAGGGCTGTTGTGAGGAACAGACAGTCCCAGTGATTTGAAGAGAATATGCTAAGAGTGTGTAGGATTGACACAGAGCTTATTGTGAACATGTACTATAGGTGGTGGTGGTGGTGGTGGGAGGTAGCCACCGGCTCCAACAGTCCAGAGAGCCACAGATGCTCCACTGTTTGTGTGTTGACTCTCTGTAATTTGTTTGCTCTAATTTGTTTTGCCGTGCCAGGGGAGTTCAGATTTTAATTTTGCTCTGTGTGTGTTTACCCCTCTTTGTGGATCGCTGATCTGTTAAGCATAGAGAGAGGGGGGGAAAAAAAAAAAGAGAGAGAGAGAGAGAGAGAGAGAGAGAGAGAGAGAGAGAGAGAGAGAGAGAGAGAGAGTGTACGGAGGGTGGGTTGTTCAGAGAGCCAAATTAAAAAAAGGAGCAGTGCAGATTGTTTTAAGCTCTGGCAGCCCCTCCAGGCCCATAGGCCTCGCTCGCAGCCTGCACCTGCTCCGTCCCCCGGGAACCTGGTTCCTGATCCGTGGCCCTCGCTTCTCCTCCCCGGGCCCCCCTAGCCCAGCCGCCTCCTCCTCCTACTCTTCTTTAATTCCTCCTTCTATTTTTCTTGTGTGCTTTTTCTCCTCCCCATCAACTCCTCTCCTTTTCCTTCCCTTCTGCTCCTCTTAAACTCAAACTCTCCTTCTCTCCCCTCCAAAAACTCCTGATGCTCCTTTCCTCTTTCCTGCTCCCCGGTGACTCCCATCTACCCCTTCACTCCTCAGTGCTGGCCTCTTCACCCCTTCTCTCCTCTCCACCACCTGCTCCCCCCCTCATCCTTATCCCTCCTTCTCCTCTTGCTCCTGGTTACTTCCACGTTCTGTTGTGTCTTTTTCTTGGCCTGGCTCAACTTCCTGCAATCCCTCTAATTGTTTTTCTTCTTTTTCTCGTAACATTTCCTCTTCCAGTTCCTGCTCCTCCTCGCCTCGCCTCCAGCAGCTGGAGGAGTCTTAATCAGCCCCCCTCTGCACCTGAATGATTGCGACTTGTTAGTTTGATTGAAAACACACAACCACACATGTGAAATACAGTCAGAGATATGACAACATAACACAATCTGTGGGCTATTATTATTACTAAACTACAGTGCAGAGCGCAATAAAGCAGCGTCATGACATCAACAGCTCTTTTATTAACCCCAGACACATAATAAGGATGAAAATTAAACTCACAACAACAGGCCTGTTTAAAATTGTCACAGCTATTCTTTATTGAAATCAACCAGTCGCTCCAGTTTATGACTGCACACCCGTAGGTAGTTCAATCAGTCAGTCTGCTCTACATACAGTATGGTACACTTTGTCACACATACAATATTAACATTACCCCGGCAAGTAATGCGATGATAACAAGACATTTAGTTTTAATATGGCTTGATTAAAGCAGTCCAACTGTATATGATGCCCGGACTGGATGAGGCGACTGAAAAGCGCACAATCCGGGCGAGGGGCGGGCCGTCGGGGTGTGAACCACAGGGCGACGTGACGGCAGAAGGTCGTCTCTAGAGTCCAAGTGTCTGGATCAAACTCTGGCCTCCTGTCACTAACTCACCATTCTATCCAGGCTTCTCGTTTGAAGGGTCACCTCACCCAAAACTGCACAAAAACACATCGTCACATATCTTGGTATGGAGCCATGCAGAGAGTCTTATTTTGAAGTGGGCATGGCAAACTTGTCGGCAAACAACTACAATCTAGCAGACACGGAGTAACATTAGCATTCATTCGGAGTGGAATGTAAGTCCAATATTCACTCTGCTTTTTGCTCTTCACCAACCCCTGAGGGAAATATCTGCCTCTTACGCTGCTAAATGCTCTACAGTGGTCACCAACTAGTCACTGACTTTGTCTGCTGCCGTTTAGTGCAGAGCAGGGGGCGAACAGTGGATTTTTTTTTAGAGGTTACTGCGTTTAAAAGGATTGAGAGCAAACCCAAACAAGAAAGCTGTGGGCTGTTAAACCACAACAGCAACAATTTAGGGAATCTGCAAAGTCGGGTGATAATTCTCTGTGGTTTCATCATTACAAGTGACCCCCTTTCACGTTACACAATTGATCCCTTGTTAATATAGAACTACTGACTATAGCAGCTTAAAGTAAAAGTCCACAGGTGTCCATGGGCCTTCTTTTTATTCCTAAAATTCAAAACGACCGTTTGAATCAGGAGAAAAGCATTAAGGATTTGACGCCATAGATGGACAAATCTTGAATGAAGGCTGCTTGAAAATGTGATATTACAGTTTTCATTGGCGGTAAATTCTGCCAAAATTCTGTCTGTTTTCAAATACTATGAACACAACAAGCAAATATCCATTGACCTTCATTGTATTCATCTCAAAACCTAGAGAAATAAAACCCAAACTACCTGCATGGCTCAATAACATTTAAGTAAGAGAGCTTGTTTGTTACTTGGGTGAACTGACCCGTAACCTTAAATCACATCTACTCTATATGCACCACAATCTTTTTACAGCAATCATATTGCCATTACGAGCACTTCCAGCGGGCTTAACGTGACGGACCAAAGCAAACAATTCCCGAGACATTTTTGGTCCATTTTTTTTACCCAAGGTTTCTAAAGTAGTGATGTTCAATTCTGTCAATTTGGTATTCTGACTGTCTCCGCAAAGACTTCATCTGCTGCTTCATTGATGACATTCACACCCAGTAAAATTCACAACCACGCAGCACAATCATGATCAGAACACTCAGCGTCCTGTACTTCTAGATATACGCATCTATGTTCCCCATTCATTTGGCCTATACTGTTCTCTACCTCCACAGCAGATTGAAATAAGGTGAAAATAAATTTCCACTAGTGCAAAATAACATCTCTCTCTCTCTGAGAGCAGTAAGAAAACAAATATTAACAAAAAATATATATTTGACACGTAAGATCATATAGAAAGAATAATAAAGTGGCACTGATAATAAATTATATCACAACAAAAACTACTGCAGACTATTCTCACCCATGTATTTAGTGAAAGAACTAAGGCTGAGTTGTTGCTGAGCTCTGTGTGCACATTGCACCTGCACACAGACCGACAGGTTACCTATGAATCAGAACCACAATATTAAAGTTTGGGACTGTGGGATTAATCATTTACTGTGTTAAATAGACTGCAGGTCCTTGGGGTGAAATGACCTTGATGTTGCAGACTAAAAAAGGCATCAGGCTGACTGCTGACTCCACCTAGTGGTCAAATATACAAATTGCACGAAAAACCCAAAAGGACGTTGAAATGAAATGATCGAAAGCACCAACTTACCCAATAACAAAGTGCAAGCAAATAATAACTAACAAGTGAGAAATAAGGACAATAACTGGTAAATTAAACTAGCACAAATCTGCCCCTCTTTCCCTCTGACTTCTATTCCACAGGACTACGAGCGCATCCACGTACGTGGTCTTAATGGAGACGTACATCACGTTTTGATAGAGATTCTCCCCGCACACACAGTGGCATGAAGGAAACGACGCGAGGATCAACCTAGACTAGAGAATGAACTGGCTCCCGGTGTCATCTGGGTCTCCTCTCCGGCACACGGATGGTTAACAGCCGAGACACAGCAGCTGTTCCTTTCAGCCACATGATCAATCGACACCTGTTCGAACGGGTTTGTGCGTTAAGACACGCGGCGGAGTGGTGATTAGTCGCATGGTTTCATAGCAAGTGAAGTGCCACCTGCCGCGTCTGCACCACTCCTCTGTCGTCGTCGCCGCACTTTCCTTCGAGATGTATCCTTTGCGTTCACCTTTCACACCGGCTTCTGTAATCTTGGGACGAGACAAATAAGGCAAAGAGAAACTGCCACAGGGGCAGTTCTGATGTCACAGGAGGGGGGCAGACCACACAGTCGCATGTGTATTATGAGGTTCAGTTTGTATGCTCTGCATATTAATACCCAGTCTGTCCATCAGGAAGGTATATTGTTGTGGGTACTGGAGGTGGAGGAGCTGGAATAGTTTCTTCAGCTGTGAGTGCTGCTCTCTGGCAACCTGTCCAGACTGCCAGGTTTCCCCAGCTGACCGACACAGTTCTCGTCTCCCGTCAGTCTCAATCTGTCAGCCGATCACGACCTTTCTCCGGTCAAACCTCCGGCTCGGGAATCAGCTCCTCCTTGAGCTGAATGTCATTTTCGGATCCCGTGCCCACGTCCGAGTCAAAGAGCGAGTGGTCAGACTCGGGGGAGTGTGTGCGTGAGTGCGTGTGTCCGGCCGAGTGGCTGCTGCCGTCGCTGTCGTCCAGAGTGTCGGTCCGCGAGAAGAGGCCAAAGTCCAGCAGGCCTGTAGGGGAGATGCCGCCGCTGCTCTCACTCTCTCCGTCAAAATAAAGATCCTCCACCTCCACAAACCACTCGGGCCAGAATCTCCTCCGCATCCGCTCGCAGAACATGGCCAGGTTGATCAGCTCTCCTGCGAAGACATAAAAGCAGGTTTCACATGCACAAGCCTTTACAGGTACGGTGAGCACCAGCAGGAGGTACCACTGGTGCGAACCATCATCATGAGTCTGATACAGAGGAGGACAATACATATGGGATACTTTAGGTTTTGTGTTATTTCTTCATTATGAGCCCTTTCATCAGAAACCATGTATCAAAACAACAACAGAGAACCTTCAATTATGACATTACAAGCTTGGATTTAGCTCTGTGGAAAGACAAAAGACTCAAGAGTGCACTACTATGTGCGAGATGTGAAGACAACAATCAAAGCCTGTGTCAGCAGCACTGCATTGCAGTAAAATGTGACTGCCATCTAGTGGCTGGAACAGACAAATACATCGATGACAAACCAGCAATAAAAACTGTAAATTACAATGTAAACTATGCTTATATATACTGCAATACAGGGTAACAACCAAGCTCAAACTAAAGCATCAGTATCTACAGTGAATATGCAATGATTTCATTTGTTCATTTGGTTCATTATTAGAATATTCGGTTCCACTCTGAGTACTTCACAGATCCACTGACCTTTGATGAGTTGCTCTGGTCGTGTCCCAGGCAGAGTCCACATAGCTTGGGCTAGATGCCCAAACACTGTAGCATCTAATGTTGATATTTTAGAGCCCATAAAGTACTTCTTGTCTCCTACAGGACAAAGAATACACAGCAATTCAAAGTTCTGATGCAGAGACATTTTCATTTTTCATTAGTATTGTGAGAAAATAAGGAAACAGTATGGAAATAAACAAGCTAATGGTGGTTAATTAGCGATAAAACCCTTAACTCAACTGTTTATCCATTGCTTTTAGTTGGCAAAGAACGGTAATTCTTTGGTTGACGCAATTTGGTGTTCGTTTTAAGTCTGTTGTCTCTTTTAAGTAATCTACCCCCTTCTAAATGAGATACATTATGTCATTGGGATTATCCTGGATAAATAAAGGGTAAATAATAATATTAATACAAAAAATAGCTCACTATTTCAACTGTTAATCCCATACTTTTACACTTCAAATGTAAATGTTTTTTAATACACTTTAAAGTAAACTTATTTCATCTTGAAGCTGGCAGACCTGCACTTTGGTCAGCAGCAACAGATTTCAGATTCACACTTTTGGTGCTTGAGTCTGGAAAACGTTTACTCAGACGCTGAGTGTCTCAGTTAACGTTGAGATATATATAACTCTCGGAATATCCGCTTTCCGGTTTGCAACAAGTGGTCGTTCGTTGAAATGGCACAAACAGATCGATGCAAATCACTTTTCTTTCCACTCTTTGTTTCCATCTGAAGACTGATATTGTATCCAGAACTTTCCCATCTCTTCGATACCTCACTAAGTACAAACACCAAGGCAATGACAGATACATTTTGTTTTGACATATACGAATGAATCTTTGGGTTTTTTTGTCTGCAAGGAATTAAAATACGTTTACATGGTGCTGAAATCCAGGACAGATATTTATTGATATCATAAAACCTGCTTTTTCATCCAAGGATTTATCACTGTGCACATGCATCCTGAAATAATGTGTCAGGCTCTATTAGTCATTATTACTAATGCTTCATTAGGCCACATTAGCCTGCCAGAGCTATCCAACTATTTTTTGGCCATTATCGCCTAGTGGTGCTGTAACAAATGAGCTTGATACAAATGTCATTGCCATCAACATGAACATACTTACTGTGCCTGACTAATTTATCTTTAAACTGCCACTGGTATTTACTTTTGATTTTAAACTAAGTTTCTGAATATAGTTAGACTGGGACTCTGGGAAACTCTCGAATCAGATTATATAACAGAGTTTGGGTAATCCCTGCTCATACATTTGATGAGGCAAAGGTTTGGAGGCATTAGGAATGCTTATCCACACACACACACACACACAGAACCTGTCCTACCCAACAGTGTGGCCAGCGTCCTCATGTCCTTCTCCATCAGTGTGTAGACCTCCTCCTTAGAGAAGCGCCCGATGCCATGGCCGTACATCTCCCTGCGCACCATGCTGCCGTTCAGGTGGCTCAGCAGCCACTTCAGTGTGTCGCTCAGGGGGCCGCTCATCGCCAGCAGCTTCTGAGTTTCCTCCAGGTTGTCCACCCACTGACAGTAGGCTATCGTCCTGAAAGAACACGCACAGCAGTGGGTTTTTACTAACTGTGTCGGAGCACGCGTGGGTCGGACATTTTCTGTTGAGATAGACTCCTTTTGTATCAGAAAACAAAACATTTACACGGCAGTTATTTTTCCAAAACGGAGTGACTGCTATCAAAGATGCGACACCTTCTTACAGCCTCACCAATCCTCCGGATCTTAGAGCACCGTCCACAGCGTGAAGCAGCTCGGGGGCAACGTTGTCACAGCAGAAAACACGGTTTCCCCAACATTCATGTCGGAAGACTGGAATCCCACCGGTGGGGACTAATGTCCAAAAGTTCACTTAGTTCCAGCTCCAGTGAGCTAAATCTTAATTTTAGCAACGTAAAGCAAGTCTCAAAAGCGACACACAAGTCCTTATCAGCAATGCCGGCTCTAAAAACAAAAGGAAGCGGCTGAGCTCGTCAGGAATCGAACATGTAGCGTGTACGGTAGTGTCAACAATACGACTTTTTAATCAGAGGTTCAGCTCCTGTGTCCTGCTGCCATCAAAGCTTCATGGCTTTTGACAACTCACTTGTCCTAATCAATAGAAGTGCACCACCACTTCAGTCCCGCCGCTCATTTATCAGCTCTGCTGCTCTCAACTCGCTGCCGGGACACAACGTCGTATATTCCAAACTGTCAGGCGGCTGTTGTGTGTACATGAGGAAATGCTCGGAGTCTGCCGCTGCCTCTCCTCCAGTAAATAGGTTAGAGGAGAAAAGGTGACTGTGCACGCATTCCCAGAAATTCCATTACAGATTTATTTTTTTTTAAACAACACTTTTTGCTCTTTGTTGAGTCATTCCGATTCCCTCTTGCGCGTTAAAATATTTTTAACAAAAGGAAGCCTGGGCAGCTACATGAGCCATCCTCACGTTAAGTAGAGATTTGTCCCACAGCAGTAGACAGACTGATCATGTCTATGTGTGCAAACAAGTCTCTCTAACTCTGCTTCCACTTATCTACACCTCCCCTTTTGTGACTACAGATTTAATAAAATAAGCCAATAACAGAAAGTTATTTCATCTGCATTTATTTCATTAACACACAAAATGTATTTAAAGAGTAACTGTCTCTGATATTTGCCACAGTCCACGTGGACTCTGCTCCCTGTTGATATTTTTTTTCCAGCCAAGCTGCTTAAACACTAACAAGATTAAGCTGCTACACACTTGCGCTTTCTCACACCACCCTCATTGGAAATACGCAATGAGGGTTTCTCACAGCTCGTCTGAAAGCCTGGAAGCCTCGTGTCATAATTCTGCTGGTAGTGGTTAACCCCTGAGCCGGGATACGACTGTAAAGGAGCCTGCAGTCTTCTGGATCAGTCTAGATGACTAGTCGCTCCGTGGAAATTGAATTAAAGCATCTGCCCTGCATTACATCTGGGAGTGGTGACTGTCCAGGAGCCATACATTACTTCCTGTCACAGTATCTGCTGTCCCAAGAGCATAAACAGTCCTTTGTTTTAAGATTTGGAAAAACCCTGCTTAGCGGATTAAAATATCAAAACAAGATTTAGCCGTTCAGTTTAAGGGGGAGAGACAGGGGATGCAAACCAACAGTCAAGTTTTTTTTTTGTCCTTGCTGCACTTTTCAAATGCAGTCAGTAGGTTTTTCCCACTCATGGTTGTAATTTAAAAGATAATGAGTAATTCAATTGGTTCCTACTGGACACTTTGTAAAACTCAGCAGCAGAGGATGGCGCCTTGGCTTTTTTTTGTTGTTAAAATAATACAATAATTGTATTATAATAATAATAATAAAAGATCACTTAATATCACGTGTTAGCAAGTCTGATACTCTTCCAGCAGAAACATAGCAACATTAGCATTCATTTGGAGTTCACCTGATGAATGCAAGTCCAATATTTACTGCCCTTTTAGCTCTGTTTTGGTTTCTATCAACCCCTTTAAAAAAGGAATGTGTTTTTTTATAGCTGTTAAATTCTCCACCAAATGCTAATGTTGTCTGTGTGCCGTTTGGTGCTGGGCAGGAAACATTTAGTAGATTTATTAAATAAGAGCTTCCTGCTGCTTTTAGACACACAGTTGATGAGAGGGCGGCATTTACGGGTCGTAAAAAAAACAATACAGGGAGCTTAAAGAGGCTAAAATATGAAAAGGTCTCTACAATTGACCCATTGCCATTACACAAAGTAATTTGATCCATTGTTAACATAAAACATATTGATGAGTGCAGCTTTAAGAGAACTGTAAAAAATAGAATAAATTATTTGAAAGGCAAGCTGTCTTTTTTTTCTCTAAATTAATAATCCAAAGGGATGCTTAGATAGCAATGGCAGCTAATGCATAAGGCACAGTTACCACAGTTTCCTGTTGTCTTATTTTTATAGCATTATCAACCAGAAGGGTTTGTGGGAAACAGTGTGTGTATGACCTCACCATCAGTTACTGATGCTGACCAGCAGCTCTGTAGCCCTTCAATGAGCAACGCAGCCGCCACAGTGTCCTTCCCTGACATAAATAATTCAATCAATAGGTCTATATGTGGGTCTAAACATGACACAGGGCGTGTGGAGAAGTAGAGAGAAGACAGCAAGGAGGAAGCGCAGGAAGGGGGGATGTCGGTTACATGCACGACCTTTATAGCTTTGGAGAAATGTCATGGAATTCCCTTTTTACAACACACGAAAAAAGGTGCAATCTCCTATATTTCACCCAATTACAACAGTTTTCTTAACACATTGAACGGTGTTACACATGTCACATCCTCATTTACGCTCTTTCGTTACAGATGGAAACCCCGAAATGGTCTGAAGGTGAAGACTAAGATCCACAGGTCCAGTTCAAAATGTGTCCTGACATTATTAAATAGAGGAGAATAGGGCACATCACCCTGTATCAGACAGTGAGTGTGTGTATATCCGTGTGTGTGAAAGATGGATAGCGCTTTTAGGTAATGGAAAACACTCAGAGCCTCTGTGGAGTGCGTGGGAGGAGTGGTAAACGATTTCCTAGCAGCAGCATGTTTCTCACCCAGAGGTACTGGAGTGACTCACCACAACAGAGGATGGCTGAGAACACAAGGCTGATGGTGAGGACATAGTTGGTCTGGCCTGGAAGACTGCATAAATAAAGCTTAAAAATGAAAAGATCTCAAAAGCTGTAAAAAATCAATCGCTCTTTTTCAAGGAGATGTGTGGGCGGCTCCTGATACTGTTTACCATTGAGTTTAGGTGTTAAAATGTGTATTTAAATATGACTATAAAAAAATAAATGTACTATACTCCAGTCAGTAAACGCATCATTTTAGCCCTCAAGCACAACAGTTGCATCGAGTTACAGAGAAGTCACTGTATTCTGCCTTTAGAATGAGCTAAACGTTGCTTTATAGCTGGATTTCTCCATTCGATTCACTGGAGGCTGAAACAAGCTTTCAGCAAGTATTATGATAGATCCTAAAAGGGTTTCCAAAGACACCGGTGTGACTTGTCCAACACGGCATACGTATGAGCTCCCTACCAGTACAGGTGCTCCTCGACCATTTTGGTGACAGCTCGGGACACGGCTCTCTCATGCGGGGTGAGGTTGTTGTTAAGGTTGACACCAAGCTTCTCCTCCAGGAAGTCCACGATGAACTCTGACCCCGACGCCTGCTCGTGGTTGTACTCGATCCAGGGCATCTTACCCTGCGGCGACAGCTTTCCATCAAAGTAGTTCTGCAGAGTGGAAACAGCCTCATATGAGAATATGTAGAATCCTACATACACGTCCTGGTCAAAAAGAGCGTGTTACTGTGGACTGACAAGCTCATTTTTAATGCAACGTTTTCCCGTTGCTGACTTTTAATTTGGTGTATTTCAGTGGATCCCTCAAGGGTCCAGTTGACTCGTCATGAGGAATACTACTCAAGCTGTGTTACATCTTCCCTTGCTCTGGAGACACTTTATCATCAATGTTATCTCAGCTTGGGTTTGAACGCTGCACATGTATAAACAAAGAGCCTGGAGGTGTGTTTAACGGGCAGAAGGGGTCCACTGTAAGATGCTATCGAGTTGCATTGTGGGAATTATATGATCTATTGCTTCTGTAGCTTTTCCCATACTAGAACGTTAAAGCTAGGATCGGCCTGCTGCACAGTTTTTGACCATTTTCTTTCAAATCAGCCAACTTTGTGGAAGTGCATACCACAACTTAGCTATTTTTTTCTAATAATAAATGACTGGATATTATCTGTTCACGGAAGGTGATCTCTGGGAAGTGTAGTGCAGAAACGCCAAAGCAAAGAGCACAACAGAGCTCCGAGTGTAATAAACTCGGAGACATTCTGCGGAGCGTCACCTGGTAGGGCAGGTCCACCATGCGCAGGAACGTCTCTATTTTGAGGCAGAAGGGCGAGAGGCTGGGCACGCCATTCTTTGGCCTGGAGAACTGATGGAGGATGATGGCATCTTTAGAGTCCAGCTCCTGCTCCTTCCTACACAGATGAAGAACACAATATCTTTAGTAAGCCAACGGTGTTGTTCAGACTAATCGACTTGAGCTTACGCTCCCAGAACTGTTTGAAATGGCCATTGTATAAAACAACTGAATATGATTAGTTATTTTGTTGTTTAACATATACTAGGAAAATCCACGTTGTCAAACCGAACTTTTATTCATCTGCTGTCCCCGAAGCCACCTGAAATTTAAAAAAAGATCTTCATGTGAAAATGATATTTGCTTTTGATTCATTTCTGATTGACAATAAGCAGAACGCAAAAGCACTTCACTCCAAAGCTTTGCGTTTGATGCTGCGATGGAGCTTCCCACCCGGTTTTTAGAAATAAACCACAGCAAACGGCCGACTCTTCAACGGAGGAACAGAAGCTTCGATATCTTTAACCCTGCCGGCTGTGTGTAGACACCAGCAGGAACAACAGTGGAGAGAACATTGATACAAACCTCACACACAGTAACGGTATCCTTTGAGTAAAAATGGTATATTGTCACAAGGCTGGCTGAGAGCGACCGGTTTTACTACCTGTGTTCTAGGTCAGCCGGGGCTGTGAGATAAATACCAAACAGAACTCAGCGTCTGCACAGAGAGCGGGGACTTGTTGTCCAGTGTCAGGCTCTAACAAACCTTCCTGGGAGGAAAGGGTCACACCTGTAGTTTATTATAGCACGGTGACAGAGCAGCAGGTCCCCCTGTCCCTGACCTCTCAAGCACCCACCCAACACGCATTTCTATTTTTAGAGACAAAGGCGGCAGCTTCACTTCATTAACTTTCAAAGAAAAGCTTTGTGTAGACCTACATGTTGTTGTTGTTGTTGTCCTGGCTGAACTCCATGGAGAATGAAATCCATTCTGTTGATCTATAATGCTTTATTCAATGACGGGTTGATTCATGATTTCAGTCAGTATTGCAACTTTATCCCTCATCTTGTCATGTAAAGGACAGTTTCTGCTCAGTCAAGGTGACCAATGTGACCCCAGGAACCAAAGGTGTTACATTGACTGTTTTTAGGGTCGGCTGTCCATTGAAAATGACAAAAAGCTTTCTGAGAATCCAAGCTGATTAAATGTGTAAAGCTTCAACTCGAGTTGAAATTATTGACCAACTGAGTCATCACACTGCTCCAGTTTGAAGCAAACATTTCCCATCCCTCGTGCCTGCTGTCTGAACACAACTATAAACTATTCTCCCGATGTTCTTTTGTCTGGCTCTGTTCCCCGGACTGCTGTGGATCAGTTGTCCCAGTAGCATTTCTGCCAATATGCATATGTTAAGAGATGTCAGTGTATTGTTGTATTATTATCACCAGGCCAATAGAGCAATGTTCGATTCAGATCTATTCAGGACATTGTCTCGTTTGGAATAAAAAATGTATAAAAAAGGATTAAAATCATCTTACTTTAACAGTAACATAAATGTGACATAACACACACGTCACCATGGATGATTATAGCACAGAATTCAAGCTAGCTAGCTAGCTAGTGCTGAAGCAAGCTAAAAGTGCTCTAACGTTATTATCGTAACATAAGGGCAACTAGTTAGATAATACATTTCTTATCATTGGTCAGCGTCTTCCCTGATATTTATTCTACCCTCAGTGATATTAATGGATTGAATCATAGAAATGCCTCTATATATAAGACAACAACATGCTAAAGCCTGTAAAATTACCATAAAGTAAAAAAACAGTACCTCTTTGGGCTGTAACTTGATTAGGTAACATCTGATTGTGCTAAAGGCCTCTGTTTAAAGATTAAAAGGAGAGTAAATCCATCCAAACACAAGCTGACTGCCCCTTTTAACCATACTCTTGTGTAATACTCTTCATATACAATATATACATACACACACACACACACACACACACACACACATATATATATATATACACACACACACATGCCTTTGTTTGGGAATAACCTGTTGGCAAATATATATTCATAAATAACCCATATGGCAATGGCTCCAATACTTTTACATATGTTTATGATCATCGTGGGATATGTAGCTTTTGAATTGTATCACATTATGGCCTACTGTCAGCTGGGAAGCTTAGTTGGGAAGTGCATTAGTTTTAGCTGGTGTACCTAATAAACTGGTAACTGACTACAGTATGCAAAATCCATGCGCTGTACGATTGTGCCTGAACGTGTCGCTGTCCATTGTCCTATGGTGCTGAACCTGGTCTAAGTCTTAAACGTCGCTGTCCACCGTCACATGGTGCTGAAACCGTCCCATACCTCATCTGTCGTTTGCGTCCCACCCTTCTTTTATTATGTTTTTCCGCCGACTTAAATGTTGTTGCTCGGAGAGCCACTAAACGAGCTCTGCGACCATTAAAGGCTGTCTCCCGTGGACGGGGAGAATAAAAGCCAGTGCCAACAACACACGTCACATGGCACGAACAGACTACGCCGGCGGGCTACGGGTCCGGCCTCAGTGGCCCGCACGTGATTCAGCAGCAGCGTTTTTTCTGCACGAAATACAAGGTTACGCAGATTATGCGGGGGGGGGGGGGACTGACACTACCAGGCCACTGTTACAGGATGTACTTAGTCCCTGGCACGGGCCTGGCCCAAAATAATCCTCCCCCATTGACAGGCACGCACTCCCTGCACTAACAATAGATCCGAGATAATCACTTATCCATCGCAGGGACTGATCACATCTAATTCATCCGCCATCATTACGAGGTGTCGATGGAGGTGTGTTGTCCTTGTGTTGTACGTTTCTCTGGGCGGCAGCTGTTGTGTCTCACGGCAGAGTTCATAAAGGGTCGGTCTGAGCGGACGCGTGACTCATTTATTATTTATTTGATTTTTTTTTGGTATCTCTCTCCATCTAGCGTCGTGTCCTTGGAAGGAGGAAAACAGAGGGCTGAAACCTCAGCAACCACCGCGAGATCTGCACAGAAAGGACTCCCGTCTCCATTCATGGTTTTATCACGCCCCACGGCCAATGACACCGATAAATCCCAGTCTGCAGGTGGGATCAACAGACCCGCGCAGCACTCTGGGGATTAAATAAAAATAAGTGGTGATGATGATGATGATGATGGTGGTGAGGCGATGCTGCGCGTCCTTACCTGATGGCTAGCAGTTCATGCAGTAGGTAGGCTGCAGCAGCCAGCAGGGCCCCCCCGGTGATGTAAAGGGTCTTCTTCCACCAGGAGTCCGAGCCCAGAGCCGACATGATGCCCCCGTAGTCCTGTAAGGGGACGGCGATGATATAGCCATACAGAGACTGCTGCTGCTCGGAGCCGCACAGCCCGAGGGGCAGGCTGTGATTCCGCCCGAGTTCAACCACACACGGCCGGGAAGAGGCAAAGCCAGCAGCCCAGTACATCCTCCCTCCTCCCCGCCCCCCCTCCCGGTTACAGCCACCCCGTTTCCTCCCTGCTGTGGTCCCCGTTCGGCTTCATCTAAATGCCCGGCGGGTGGTCTACGGCATGGCGGCGGCGTGCGGCTAATATTTCTCCAGAAAAACCAGAAGGTGTAAACATCTCGACTCGTCCTCCCCAGGACGATGCTCTGCGCCCAGACAGCTTTCCTTTGCAGGGTTTAGAAAGTGTCGTCAAGCTCATTAGAAATACAGCAGATTGACTTCCGGTTACAAATTTCAAAAATAAAATGTCCCTGTTGGGGCTGTGTTGTAATGTTATTTTGATGACTTGTACAATAACAACAATTATAATTATCATCATCACAATCATAATGGAATTTTACACTTTCAATTATATTTTCTTTAAACAACTAAAACGTATTTTAACATTAACTGTTAAAGTGACTTTAAGCTTATCTAGAGTAATCAAGACTACTACTAACAATTATTTTAATCATCAATTAAATTGAAAAATATTTTCCAGATTCATTTTGTCTATAAATTTCAGATGTCAGCAGTCCCAAACCCAAAGATATTCAATTTAGTGTCATATAAGAATATCCTATTTGAGAAGCTGGGACCCGAAAAGCGTCAGTGTTTGCTCGTAAATTTGACTCAAGCGATGATTTGAGTATCAAATAGTAGCTGATCCTTTTCCCGTTGAAGAACTAAGTGACTAATGATCAGTGTTTAAAGCTCTAAATGTAACACGGTGCAAACTGCTGTTTTCTTTTTTTTAGCAGACTCAAACTCCGGTTTAGTGCTGGATTATTTTTGCCTTTTCCAAAACAGTCTACATATTATTGGTCATATATATTAAGTATTTCACATCAACTTATTACTCTGCTCCATCTTTCTGTATCTGTAGGTCTTCACACCGCTGTCTTGGGTCTCACCAAACATTGCGGCCTATTTGAGCATAAACCTCATTCTTGACCATACAAAATCAAACTTTGATAGAAATGAAAGGAGGAGATCTGATTAATGTTCAAAAAAAAAAGAGCTACTACAAGGAGTTACGAATGTGTTTCTAAAATGACATTTATCAAGAGCAACAGCCAATGAATCGAGGTAAGCAGGTCGAGCATGACACTCTTACTTTCACGGTGAACTCGAGCAACATCCGGTGTTAATTTGGGTTACTGTGGTAACTTGACGCAGCTGGCCTATCGTCTGCTCCAGCGGAGGAGTCACCCCGCCCAGACGTGCATCCCAGTGAAACCAGTGGCTCACCATGACCACAATAACTGATTAATAAAAGTCCCCGTATGACATTTATGTAAGAAATGGAACCGCCTGTGGCTGCAGCCTTCTCAAACCCTCAGTGATACGATATCTGCTGTGTGGGTTCATTTGTTTAGGACTAAAATCGCACAAATGACTTCACACAGGCTATAAATAGATGCTTTATGGTCGCATTCGCAAGTATCCGAATCTTATGCAGTATGCTGTATATACTAGAATAAAAAGCGAGTTAATTTACAAACGTAAACAAGGTGTTAATGTAAACATGTAAAAATAAAATAAAATAAATAAACGGTTGTGTACAGGCGGAATGGAAAGTCTACTCACTCTGGTACAACTTCGGAAGTGTAAGAAGATATTCATCTTGACGGAATACTCCACCGGCTGTTCTTTGAATCGGTTTGTTGAGCATGCCGAGAGGTGGACGTGGACGGCTTTCAGAAAATATATTGATATTGAGTCTCCTTCCGGTCAACCGGTGGCCAGTCTGTCCGGGTCAGATAGGAGCAGGTGTTCCAACGGGACGGGATGAACCGACTTCGTGTTTTAATCCGAAACACGGCCAGGAGCTTTAAAAGTCCTCCCTGCAGCCATTGGCTCCTGCAAGTTAGGCGCGCACTCCCGCGGCCATAGGGAGCGCGCATCGGAGCAGGATTGTTTGTTATTGTTTTCGGCTGAACTTCTGTGGGGAGAGTAGTCCTCTGCAGGCACTGCTGTAGCCCAGCTAAATATGTGGGATCCCCCCCCTATTTATCTTTAATCATCAATACAGTGGTTTTCAGTATTAGTCTGATATACATTTACATAACATAAGCAACATTCCTTGGTTTGCTGGCCCGCCTGGTCATTGGTCTCTTTAAGAACACCATGCAAGCATGACTTATTCTCCGCCACAGGCTTGATTTGCATTACATAATGCTTCCACTCCAGTCCCGTTATAATCCCAGAGGAGGCGCCTGTGTGTGTGTGTGTGTGTGTGTGTGTGTGTGTGTGTGAGCATAACCAACATGAGACATTAACTGTTTTAGTAGCAGGAAGCGCAGAAATCAAGACAGTATTGTACTTTCACTCCTGAGGAATTCAACTTTGCAAAGGACCGTTTTTAATAGGGGATTTGGCAAATCACAAAACATTCAACCTCAAAATAAATAATAAACTCTGAAGTTGCACGGTTACACATCTCTCTCTGAACGACACAATTAGGGGACGCACTGTTGCCTTTCAAGCTCAAACGCTGAACATTCCTTTAACTGCTTGCGTCGCCTCATAGCAAAGGCTGATGGGAAAACCAAAAAGCGGGACGCAATCTTATTCTGGTTTGCGACTCGGCCACTACATGACATCTCCCACTCTGTCTCAAGGCCGTTTGTCCCTTTTCCTTAAATGAACTCAGCCTCATTTTGCCGCATCACATCTGAATGTTAATTTCTTTTTCTTCCTCTCTATTTTCTGACTTGGTCCTCGGTGGTTTGTCTCAGCTGCGGTCCTCTGGGTGGGAGGCGCTCCCCTCGGCCTGGTCCGCGTCGGGGGCGTCCCTCCCTTTGACCGCGTGCAGGGCGTAGTTGATGGCAGTGCTGTCGGTCCAGCTCCAGGCTCCTGACGCGGGGTTGTACAGCATCCCTCGGACGGACTGCACCGAGAAACCATCTGAGAGAGAAGAGCAGATTTTAGTGGCCCGTGTTCTAACGTAAAGCGTTTTGCACTGCGCGGAGAAAAACACTTTTTATTACTCCTGCAGTAAACAAAGAGACGTCTGTGTAATTTGTGTAATTTGTGTAACGGCGCCATGTGGACCAACATGTGCAGGGAAAAAAATAATGGTGTTCCGAACATATAAATTGCTTTCCATGTCAATTGTGCTGTTTGTTAACACTTCACAATCTGTTGTTTTGCCCCCCCCCCCTTCCCCCTTCCCCCCAAGTGGAAATTCGAGGGACTTACTGGACTCCAGGAGGCGCTCCAGTTCCACCGGGCTGATGAACTTCTCCCAGTCGTGCGTCCCGCTGGGAACGATGCGCAGCAGCTGCTCGGCGACAACAATACCCAGCGCGTACGACAGGTTGGTCTTATTAATCGTGGTGATGAAGAGAGAGCCGCCCGGCTGCACGTAAGGGAAAGGAGACGTTTTAGTTCATGGAGTATTACAGATTTACAGTTTTCACTGGTAACGTGGCTTCAGAAAAAATATTGTACAATGACATCACGTCCCTACAGGTACTATATGCACACAAGTGAAGCCCCAAACAGAGAGAGAGAGAGAGAGAGAGAGAGAGAGAGAGAGAGAGAGAGAGAGAGAGAGAGAGAGTGCAAAAGGTGGAAACTTTCCATGGGAGAAAAAGGGAAACAACAGGAGTCAAATGGAGTTATATAAAATATAGGAGTTATTTGCACAGGCTGCATTTACCATGTGGAGATAGAAACAAACATTCAACCATAAGCAGACATAATCCCTTAAATTGCCAAACAATTCCATTCATTTGTCAAATACATACAGACCATGTGAGGTGGGCCTCGCGGTGAACTAGCTAGCGAGCGAGGAGAGTGATGTGGAAAATACTTAGTCACCGACAATGTGGTCAGTGGTTAAACTGAGGGGTTTAAAGCAAACGACTCATTTGTAAAAACAAAATGTTTTACACTAAAGAATGAAAGGAAATAGATTAACATGCTCAATCAGGCAGCTGGCCAAAAACTAGCAGAAAGCTGTTAACGAGTTATAAACCGTGTACTTTGCTTCGGGCCACTATCCGCTGGTTTCACTGACATATCCTGTAACGTTCAGGCTGCACATGGGAGAGAGCGCTGCTGAATGCAGTGCATGGACCCAGCATTGCTTTTTCATTTGGATTTTACCTCCAAATAAGTTCACTGTTTTTTTTTTTTATTTGTTTATTGAAATAGTGCACAATTTCCAAGATTCAAAGAGCTTCGCTTCCCCTTGGAAATGGTCCGGAAATGAACCGACCCTTTGCAACCGTCGTGCCTAAACCAAATGCAGCGGCATTAAGTGAAGATTAGGCTGTCTTTTTTTTTCCCCTTTCCCCCCCCCCCCCCTCTCTCCATCCCTCTGGCCCACTGATCTGGGAGATTACAGTCATCTGGTCTCAGTGTTGATGTACAGCTTTCACTAAAGCTCGTCAAGGTTCAATGCAGCGCGTACACATAAGAGCACATGCTAACCCATTCCCAGTGAAACACAACAGATGCAAACAAAGCAAACATAACAAAATCACCATCTGCACGCTCGCGTACGCTCAGATGAACACGCAGACACACACACACACACTGTATCGGTGCAGAAATATCAGACATGAGCCAACAGCTGGAAGAAAGCACACACACACACACACACACACACACACACACACACACACACACACACACACACACACACACACACACACACACACACACACAATCCCAGGACACACCTTCAGCACGTGGCTGCAGCAGGAGGCGAAGGTTTCCAGGTCGGCCAGATGCTCCACCACCTCGGAGGCCACAATGGCGTCGTACTGGCCCACCCCCTGCTCCTCCTCCTCCTCTCCGTCCTCCCTCTCCGCCGAGAGCTCCTCCAGAGTGCAGGCCCGGTAGCGGACCCGCTCCTGAAGGTCCGGGTCCCTGGACGAATGCAGCCGGGCCGTACCAATGCTGTCGCCTACTGGATCTATACCCAACACTTTGGCTCCCAGGCGACCGAGGGGCTTGTGAAGGAAGGTGGAGACGGGGAGAAGTCAAAACGGAGTCTACTGCACGTCCATTCTTATTCTTTGAATAAACTTTATTCCACATTATGGTTAAAGTGCCGTTGGCTCCATCACACAGTGTTGAAAACAAGAAGACAGTTGATGAGGACAAGCAGCAGGAACACTGGACAGTGCAGCTGGTCCTCTATGGGGATTTTAGATATAAATGTAGCTGAGTGTAACATATGTAGTCTAATTAAGTAAGTTTGTGTTATGTCAGATCATTTTTTTTAAGAATGTGGTGGGGGCTTAGTATAAGTAACAGCATTTTAGACCAGGTGGTGAGCATCAGATGTGCGTGGATGTGAACTACAACGCCCTCTTCTGGACAAAAGTGAAAACAGGCGCACGTGCTGAGCTTCACTCGCCCAGGGGCCGATCTCTCTCTCTCCTCCCACAGCTCATCCCCTCTGATGGGAAGAGTTGTAGTGACAAGACACCCAGCGACGCAACAACAACTGCAATCTTAACAGACACTTTTTGTTTTCTTCTTTATGTGTGTGTGTGTGTGTGTGTGTGTGTGTAAGTGTGTGTGTGTGTGTGTAAGTGTGTGTGTGTGTGTGTGTATCGGTGTCTGAACATGACAGCCTGTGTGACGGAGCCACAGAAGCACAGGACCTGATTTTGTCTTCTCAAATCACACAATACAGCTGGTACGTCCTCAGTTCAAATAAACAGGCGGAGACGGACGTCCCCGTCCCCGTCCCGGCTCTCGGCGCTAACAAACAGATAAACAAGTGTAAATGACCGACTGTCCGCTCCACCACACCGAGACCAGTCAAATCAAAAGGGAGGGAGCACGAAGCTGACGTCTAAGTGCTTTTCGGGCACTGGTATTTATGTGAAAGGACTGGCTCTGTAACGCAGAGTGCTGAGAGCACAATCTCGACTGCCATCTCAAAAAGAAAAGGCTTCATCTCGACAAACAGATTTTGCACGAGTGCAGAATCAGCAACGAGACGAGATGTTGGCGACGGAGGCGTTCTGGCTTCCCTTGTTGGCGGCGGGAAACGGGAGCAACTGAGGATATAGGCAAAGACGTTTGGGTCGGCATCGGCTTCGTGCGCGGGCCGGGTTCTGCATCTTTACTCACTAAACACACACACACACACACACACACACACACACGCCCACTTTACCTCCGTGAGCAGGCCTCCTCCACAGCCCACATCCAGGACTCTGAGCCCTCCGAGTGGCCTCCCGGGATGCCGGGCCCCGTGCACGGTCAGCAGGTTGTCCCTGAGCAGGCAGACGGGAAGTGGGTTCAACTTTCAAATAATCAGGTCCCCGGATCAGGATTTTACACGATAACAAAAAACAAGAACCAGACAGCACAGATATTGCAAATCAAGAAAAAAATGTGTTACCATACATATGAATTACATTATTTACATTTATGTTTACATTAGCGCCACGTCAAATGGGCAAGAAAAACGGTGGCTATGACTTGTTTTTGAAAACGAAGCGCGGTGTGCTTTCTTAAAAACAGCCCCGGCCGACGTGATGCTGCTCCGCAGAAGGAGGTGGAGGTTGGAGCACATTTTGTTTCCACCATCCGCCGTCAGAAACCATCTCCATTTCACCGTGAGCCACAGTCAGTGTCTGCCAGCTAACAACCGCAAATATCCCCTGGCTACAAATTCATCCCCCCCCATCCCCCCCGTGTTTCTCCCCCCCCCCCCCCCCCCTCCATACCTCCCCTGCCTCCCCCCATCACACGTTGTCTGACGACTGTCGGCCTCAGGCGTTATACACGTGCAGAGCAGGCCGAGATCTGGCTATGCATCGTCCTCATTAAAGCATTCGTGCACACGGCGAGGGAGGGAGGGTTAGGGTGTTGGCAGATAATCCACCTAACTAGCTCCCAACCTCACCGAGGCGCCGAGGGACGGGGGCCAAAGCTACCGAGCCGCGGTGTGGAGAGGAACGGGAAGCCATCGAAACATGATGAACCATTTTTAGGAATCATTATTCTAGGTGATAAAATAAAAATAGAAATTACTGTTAAAGTGCAATTAAAAATGAAGACATTTGTAACTTTTTCACATCGACATTCCTTCGAAATCATATATATAAAAAAAAAAAAAAAAATGGATTCCAAATTTCTAATGGAGAACAAAAAGTGTTATAGTATTTTAATATTGCTGCGAGTATGGGTGGCAAGTCGTCACAACAGAGTTTCAATGTACAAAACTGTTGTGGGAAATAAAAAGAAGCCAAATTGACTAATTCCGTACATTTAAACAGAGAATGAGGCCCTTTAATAACACTAAGGGTTATTACTAAGCATTCGGACTTCTGAACCAATGTGTTTGAATGCATTTTTGCTTGTTTTGACATTAACCAGGGGAGAAGTAGTGCAACAAAAACAAAATGCCTAATTTCTTCAAAGAAGAAAAAAAGAAAAGGAAGAAACGCACCCGCCCCCCCCCCCCGTCATGATTACTGTCAAAAAGCTGGCCGTATTGTAGACGATTACACAGATTAGCGATTCAAATATATTCAGGTTTGCTGAGGACTTGATCATCTATATTCACAGTTCCCATGAATCATGGGAAGATTGTCAGTCCAAGAGAGGTACAGCAGCAACAGTAGGGCTGCTGCGTCTCATTTAGCCCCCCCCCCCCCCCTCAAGGGGCAGACTCATATCGGGCAAATCAGCCACACTCAGACGTACACTGGGTCTGTCATGCTGTCACCACAAACACACATCACCACCACCACCAGGACCACAGGGGGGAGGGGGGGAGGAGGGGGGGGGCTCGTGGCTGGATGGGTAATGTAATGATTATCTTGTGTGTGGGGGGGCCCCTACAGCAGATCTTATCAATCAAAACAGACGCTGCCAGGCCCACGGAAACAGTTGAAATGCTATTTGCTGAAAATGTGCAGATGTGTGGAGGAATCCTGTCACTTTCAATCATGCTGCCTTTTTTTTGGGGGGGGGGGTTCTCCTTTTGCTCTCAAACACCACAAGGCTGGATCTCCTCCAGGTCATGTTTTGCCACAGTTGCTCGACGCCTCTGCCAATCAATCGCGTGTCGACAGCGACGTAGGCGCGACTGCTTGGCATTTCAGAAAATACGACTTTTGAGATGCATGTTATGTGCAAACACACACACACACACACACACACACACACACACACACACACACACCGTATAAAAGGCACCCTCAGGTCATTCATTGCATGAAGAGCTGCGAATTCTCCTCGTTCATCCCACCACTTGCCGGCCAGTGACTGGAACCTCCTCACCTCATCGGGGTCCACTGTGGTCTGGGAGGCGGACCGAGCCCTGTGCATGGTAAATACAAATTTTAAAAAAGACAGGACTACGTCAACAATGTTTGCGCCTAAAACATGGCACGTAATAGAGGAATACAAAACCTCTATTAAGTTTGACACAGTCTGCCTTGAAAGATGTCTCAGTACCATGGCTGAGTCTTTTATGATGCTGCATCTTCCAGTTGGTGTTTAAGGGATTGCTCGATTAGTCAATTGGGAGAAGATAAAAAGTTAAATAACGATCCATTAATCGATTCAGTCATCTATCGCGCAGGAAGGGTATTGGCTGGTTGTAGCTTTCTCAGATGAGAGGATTTTCTTCTTTTCATGTCACTGAATTATAAATATATAGGTATTGGTCTGTTGGATGGGTTACAAGAAGTCCTACTTCCAAGTCTCTCTTACACCCAGTGAGAGACACGATTAGAGCTGCGTCACTGCACATTCAGGCAACAAAGTGGCACTTTTTTCTTTTTTTTTTTTAAACAGTGCAACTTTAAAAAGTGAGCTTGAACTGAGCTGAACGCTGAAAGTTCAGTCCACGTTATTTTATTCGACCTTGCTTGAATACACTTTGGGGAACTACGATTAGTCCCATTCAGAAAGACTTCTAAGGAGATCAAAATGTGATGCTTTCCCCCTTCGGTACCATTGCACCCCCCCTCCCCTCTCCTCCCCCTCCCCCCCTCTAAATACAGAAGCAACCGTGACAAACGCAACCAAGTTGCCCCCTGACTCCGGTGTGCTCGCTGTACCTGGAGTGACAGGTCGCGGCGTGCTGTCGGGTCTCCAGAGAGGCGCGTGTCCGCAGCCACAGTGTCCGCTGTTTGCACGCCGCAGTCCAGCTGAACGCGCTCCGCCCCGCGGCGGTCGTCCTCCGGCTCAGCAGCCCCGACATGAGGCGGGTCAACTTGTTCGCGTACATGCTCGTCCTGAGCGGCCCCGCAGATGGCCACTGTCGATTAGCTCCGGCAGGTCGACCAGCAGTGCGCGCGTATTTTCTGCTCGGGCAGAAACAACCCTACACTTTAGTTCCTACCGGTCGCCCTTCCCGACGGGAAAACAAGTCTTTGAACACTGTAGGAAAGGTTGTATAAAAACATGTACTTGTGTAATATATTCCTGACTATTTCAAGGTTTATGTCATGAACGTTACAATCATTGATGCTCAGCCAGCTTTCAGAATGTTTTGACGCTTGAAGTATTTATTTATGCTGCATGATAAAACTCGTCATCCAAGATTGATGAGCATTCATCACGACATCCTTTTTTCAGATTTGTTAAATTATTTATTTATTTTTTTTAATATATCTTATCCCCTAATAAGGAATCATACTGTTCCAAAATGCTTTAATGACAAATCTGAAATTGCAGCACTTCTTTTTAGCAGAAGAATATAATAAGCTGCACTGTGATGAATGACATTTTCTGTCCTTCTCACCTCAAGCATGTTGTTCCTAACCACGTGGTACTCAGCCAGTTATATATGAAGTATAAACCCACAGGAAGCCACTTTAGTGTTGACTTACTAATGTTTAATGAATCCTCGTGAGGTGTTAAAAATGCCGTTTGCTGTTGCATGCAGCATTAACAAAAAGACGGTGAGGCAAGACAATGAACAAACAGTTTTATTGGACATCTTACAATAATTTTTGGAGGGAAAAAAAAAGTTAATTCTGTTATGGATTTAAAATGGTACAACTTGAGGTTTTTTTTTTTCTTTTTTCTTTTTTTTTTTTTTTTTTAAGTGTCCACGGGGGCTTATTACTCTTTGCATAATGATACAAGTGAAAACTCCTACCAGTCAGTCAAAAAGTCTTGTTCTTCAGTCACACTTTAAAAATAACAACATATTTACAAAGATGAAAGATGTATGAGGGGGGTTCACCTACACAACTGCCTCTATAATGAGACAAGCCTGTTCAACTCATGGAATTTAAAATGGTAAAGTGCACAGATCAGGAGGTTAACTGTGCTCCTCAGCGTCTGCTACGACGGGAGGGGGATGTTGACCTGAAAGAGAGGCGTTGACACAACATTAATACTGCACCAATCGCACGTACCCACTCAGACTGCAAAATACAAACATGCACAAACACCCCCCTCCCACCAGACATTCACTCCCAGAGTACCAACAGAAACTGTACATAACATCCAGAAACACTTGTGTTCTGCAGACTCTAGAGAAGGTGTGCACAGTGTAAGGCTTTCTTTGTGGGCAGAAAGACACATTTTAACAAGGTGCAACTAAACAGACTCTACGGAGACAACAGGGGGGATGTTGAGAATTCATGTCGCTATTGTTAGAAATTCAGAAATGGCATTTGATAGATAAGACCTTCATGAAGCATTAAAACCCTTTATTGCATCAGACTTGACCGTACACAGTTAAGCAGAAGTGACTGCAGTTGACAGTACATTTTCATCATATTCAGCCTTTTTAGAGTTATTGCAAATATATAGATTAAAAAGGACTCCAGCAAAATCACAATGACACATACAATGAAAACATACAGTAGGAAAGAAAGGGAAAAAAACGAATACTACCTTGATCGCGACTTAGACTTGTGTTTGCGGCTTGCCTTCTTACCAGACTTGTGATATTTTTCCGTCGACCTTGAGCGACTACGTTTGGATTTTTTAGATTTCTTTTCCTTGCTAACTTCCGGGGTAGGGGATCTACTTGATTCAGAGTCTGAGCGCTTCTTGCTAGCTTTGGCAGAGCCCTTCTTGCTGGCTTTGCTATCCTGCCGTGAGTGCTTGTCACTCTGAGAGTCCGTGCATGAGTCACTCTCTTTCCTTTTCTTCGATTTGCCATTCTCCTCAGTAACTACAGAGCTTCCTTTATCCTTTTCCTTCTCTTTGGCCTTTGGCTTTTCTCTCTTTTTATCGGACTCTTTCTCCCTATCTTTCTCCCTCTTTTTCTTGTCTTTCTCATGGCTGTGACTCCTTTCCCCCCCCCTCTCTCTGTCTTTGCTGGAAGCCTTCGGCTTGTGTTTGCTGCTATGACTACGACTGCTGTCTCGGCCCCTTTTCCTTTCCTTGTCCTTTTCCTTGTCCTTTTCTCTCTCTCGGCTGCGACTGCGGCTGTCTCTGGCCCTGGCTCTGGCTCTGTCTCGCTCTCTGGATCTGGATCTGCTCCTGCGGCTCCGGCGCTCCCTGGAATCACTGCGTTCTTTCTTGTGGCGCCCTGATCTCTCGGCGCTGCTCCTCCTCCTGTCCCTGACCTTCTCACTACGATCACCGCGATGCCTGTGGGAGCTGTGGCTGCGGCTACGCCTACGAGCCTTGTGGGAGGAGGAGCGGCTACGCCTCCTCTTCCTTCGTGGGGAGGAGGATCGTGATGAACTGCGGGAAGACGCGGAGGAAGAAGAAGACGAAGAGGAGGAAGAACGACGGCTGCTGTGGCTGGATGTGGAGCGGGAGCTGCTGCTGTGACCGTTGGTTGGGGAATTGCTGCCGCCTCGCCCTGATCGCTCCTTCCCTCTGCCTGAGTGCTTGACCTCGCTACCTTCCTTCTCACTACGGGACCTACGCCTCTCTACCAAGGGCTCCGCCTCCCTCTCCTTTACTTCCTGTTTGTGTGGATTCTCTGGCTGGCCCTCATCATAATCCCCCTTTTCTCTGCTCAATCGCTCCTTCGCCATCTCTTCTGTAGAAACAAAGATAAAAAATAAAGAGGGAAGCATCAGGTGCTGTAAAGAGTAGGGACACACGACAACTTTCACACTAATTATGGTTGTAATCAAGTCAACACTAAATTTGATCTTTTAACTCCTGGTCACACTTTGTGCATTTCCACAGATATGTTAACTGAACTCCAGATGTAATTAATAAGACATGAACATCACATCTTACCACGTGCAAGCAGAGCCTCCTGTGCTTGTTTTTCTTGCAGCTGCTGCATCTCCCGCTCTTTGCGACGGAAGGCGTCCTGCTTCTCTCGGATGCGGTGGCGCAGCTCTTCCTCGTCGGTGTCGGATGATTCGGACCCTCGTACGCTGCGTTCGTCCTCATCCTCGCTCTCATCTGAACCATAGTCACCAAGCCCACCTGCCACAACAGAACCCCCGGGTTGTTGAGTGTTGGTCAGGACAAAGATATACTCTCACAATCAGGTTTCACTTTTGAAAACCCTCAATCCCAACCCAAAGTCCCAGTGAAAGACACTTACTCCTGTATAACGTAATATTTCACACTGATAACCCCTTTAAAAACAAACTAATAAATATAGCCCTTAAAAAAACTACTAGAAATTCTTTGTTTCCAAGAGCATGCTTCTATCTTCAAAGTGCAAGACTAAACCCAAATCAATCACTGAGATTCAACTTCTAATTAAATGAATCTTATGAATTAGGAAGAGGATTTGGGTGTTGTGGCTTGTGCCAACAGCTTTTCCTATGTTCCTACTAACTCCCCGCCATTAACTAAAAACTTAAATATTTCCCCCTCCCTCCCCTCCCAGTGACAGAAAAGGGGATACTCACTGAGACCAGTCAGAGAAGCCAGTGCACTTGACTGTGCCAGCTGTTTTGCAGGAGCTTTGATTCACATCAACAACAGGAACAACATGTTAAAACACATACTGCCATTTTCTCATAGGCAAGAGTCGCTAGAGAAGGGGGTCACAGATAAAGCACTATTCACAAGAGCTGCCTTTGGTAACAAGAGAAAAGAAAAAATAAATAAAATGGAGAAAAGAGAGAGGGTTAACAAACAAAATTCGGTCACACAATCCAAGTCAAACAGTCGCACAGGAGGGAAAGAACCAATCTGTACTAATGCACAGTCACCTCAATGGAGGAAGTCCATTGGATCTAAAAGGTGGATGCTGGTCAGATTCAATGCTGCAACTTAATTCACTCATATCATAGCCTTTCAGCAGGACCTTCAATACCATGTACCAGAACACCAAGGTTTCAAATACTGTTTGTGAAAAGCATTGCTCTGCTCTCTCTCCTTCTGATGCATTAGCAGAGAATGGTTGAAAATGCTCATCAGACATACTGCCATGTCTGTCGCTCAATCACCCGAGTTTACAGGGCATAATTGAGTTTAATTTAAATAGATTATTATGCACATGATGGATTCTCTTTAGATTTAAATATGTCTTGGTGACAAGCATACATGATGCATTCTCTGGAAAAATCAAGAGCAGACCTCGAGTGGCTTTGCGGTGAGTCTCTTTGGCCACATGCTGGATCTCTTCATTGGTGACCTCAAGCAGGATCTCTGTCAGAAGTGTTTTTGTGATGATCATCTAAAGACGAGGGGCGGGGGTAGGGACATAATATTTATTATTTCCAATATATCCTATTCAAAAGCAGCCAGATCAAATACAACCATCTACATGCAGAAAGGATCATCTGAATGCTCAAACTGACCAGCTGGAACTCCTTTTCCTCCTCCGTCATTTCAGGCTCACTGTCCTCTGCAGGAGGCGATGGGCTCCGACCAGAGAACTCTTTCTTGATGGAGACCTTTTCTTCGTCGTCATGGTCATCATTCGCCTCATCATCACTGTCCTGATGCATTCAGGAGCAAAGACAGATATTTAATCAACAAGCATGTGCCAGAGAAAACTGAAAGTCCTTACATTACCAATGCAACACAGGAAGTTTAAACTGTTTTTCGAAGTAAACCCCTTCACTGTCAAGGCCAGGAATATTATAGGAATATTATACTTACAAATTTGCTCTTGCGGGGCACACGTGGCCCGTCACCTTCCTCTTCTGCCTCATGCTTTTTGCCATCGTCTTTTGCCATTTTTGAACGCTCCTTCTCCATTCGCTCTCGCTCCAGCTTCTTCTGCTTCTCTCTGTCCATCTTTTCGAGGCCCTCTCGAATCCATGCAGGTAGTGTGCGCCTTTTTACCGCATCTAAGGTTAAAATACAAGGTCAAAATAAGTTGTTAAGATACATTAACCCATTTTGAGTCTTTATACACTTGTTTACAACAACTTGGAAATAAACATTTACCATGCTGACAGTATCCTGAGCTGAACTGTGACCTGTGTTAATCAGGCTACAATGAGCTGATGATCTGAACACTGTATGTTACATCTTGAATTACTCATTTGGATTATAAAATGTCAGTAAAAAGTAAACTATAGCCCATCCGAGTTCCAAAAGCTCAAGGTTATGACATGAAATTGCTTGTTTTGTCCTGCCGGCAGATCAATCAAATAACGGACAAAATGTCTGTTTAAAAATATGCAAAATAAAAAACTAAATTCATTAAGAGCATATTAAATAGCCTAATCGGATGCTTGGCAAGACGCAGGGCCAACAGCACAGCTTGGGTGCAGAGGGTCAAATTCCACACAATCAGTGGAAATTTGGAGAAACGGCTGGGAAAGATTGCCAGCTCAAATCCTGTGTCGGGTGCAGGGCATGCTAGTGGAGCTGTGAGAATTTCTGCTCCTCACTCAGAGTGGTTTGTTCCCTTTGTGCCCCTGCTCAAAGCCGCACCACTCAAATGACCCACCACACGCTCCAAAAAAATAAAACAGCTGCGTCGTATTATACTTAGGGCTGTACCAATGTAATGTTTTAACATTCGAAACTTCTATTGAGGTTTACGAATGACGCAATGCATTACAACGTCACCCTAAAAATAAAAATCCTTAATATGACGGCTGGTTATTAATGGAGTGAAAACACACATACCTAGCGTTGCTGGGGTCTCCTGTTTGACAGGGAGCTGGATAGGAGATCTGGGCCGGTCTCTGAAGCCGGGTGGCCTGGTATCTCGTCTGTTCTGTGGAGGACCCTGCCAGTATGGGGAGTGGAAGCTTGTGGGTGTGGGGGCGAAGGACGAGGCGGCTCCATGCTGTGGAGAGACAGCACAAACTGAAAATTAAAGCTAGTTCAAAGTACATAAGGTCCTCTGTTAACTGCCACCAAGTGACACGCACTGAGTGTCGGGTCGTCCTTGTTTTCCCCAGATTTAGTTAGCTGACATCCATCCATCACTCCTGACTGGGCTAGAATGTCTGTTTGGTTTAAAAAAAGATTTAGAAAAATAAAATAAAATGAAAAAATAAATAAATAAATCTGCTAATAAATACAACCAAACCATGCTGGATCCTCAACAAGCCAACACTTTCCTCTGCAGCGCATGAAGAGAGCAATGACTGATACACCTAGATGCTGGGACCCGGCACAGTTTCTATGGATTGCTCCTTCTCGAGTTACTTGGTTGTCACACTAAAACCCAAACGCTTCAACAGTTTCTACCGTAGCATCTGCATACCTGATAATCAAACTGGTTCATGGCCATGGGGGCCATGGCGTAGCTGTCGGGCTGTGCCCCATACCCATGGCTGTTCTGGGGGTAAACCCCGTGGTGGGCTTCAGAGTTGAACTCCACGCTGTCCTGGCTGTTGCTGTCCTCGCTGGGGTTCACCACATCCATCGGTCCTGACCCTGGAGGGATCCAGGCCTGTTCGGGGGGTGGTGGAGGAGGAGGAGGAGGTGGAGGCGGCGGCTGGCCATGCATTCCCCATTCTGTTTTTGACAACATAATTAATAAACAGAAGCCAAAGCAATGCAAACATACATGTCTAAACATAAAATACATTTTTGTTTATTCTTTCCAAAAATCTACTCAAACGGTACTTGGTATCCAGCAGTTTATCCAAGTACATACACACGAGAGATCAAATTGTGTGAGAAATCCCCTTAATTCTCTTCAGTCTAATAAATGATAGTAAGCCACTACTGAATGTCCTGACTTTTTCCTGCACCATTTCCAGAAACGGAGAAAAGAAAATTGGTGAAACTTGATGTGATCAAAGGGGTTAAAATTGTACCTGGCTGCCACATTCTGCTAAATGCTTGGTCACCCTGGAAGGCGCCATGGTTGCCTGGTCCAACTGAGTCAAGGCCCGGGATGTCCTGGCCATTGGGCTGAATGTTTGGCTGCTCTGGCCCTGTCGACTCCTTTTGGGCAATCCATGCTTGTGCCAGGGCAGCCCAGTCCACTTGACCTGCAGAAAAAAAACACCCATGCAGAAGTTGTTACAGGTCTAGTGAAACCCAAATGATCTCGTCTGTTTGAGCAGTGTGTAGATGTGCAAAGAAGCCCTGTTGGGGTGCACCATTCATTTGGAGAAAAAAAGCTTTCATAGTTGCATGTACATCATTCACAAACCTGGATCTTGCTGGTGCTGGAAAGACTGCATCCACTGCTGCTGGCTCAGAGGCCACTGCGGCCAGGGCTGTCCTCCCTGGTCCCACATCACTCTCCTCTGGATTTACAACTGAAATATCAAGGCCAGCTACAGTTAGAGTTGCACCATCAGCATCTGTTTTTACACGACGAGGGCTGCAACATTACACCTGGGGTCTCCTCTAATGGCCAGAGGAGCGACGGTTAGCTTCGAATAAATGTAAAGTGCTAACGTTACATCTAGCTGACCGGGGAGCTGTATTTAGCGACTCGTTAAGCTGGAAACCATTTCCCCTGTTAATGGTGGAAACCAACATAAGCGTTAAGTGGTATGGGGTAACGTACTGTGTCATTACTGACGCATGATACTGAAATAAACTTCGGGCCGGTGAAATCTCAACCTCGTAAGGTGCCTGTGGTCATGCAATTGTGAGCGAAAGAAGCTAGTCCAAGCTAACGTGAGCTAAGCTATACAAAAATAAAAATAAAGCTAAAAGATAGTTGCACCATTTAGGTTATCTTACTGGATGAAAACGTGTGCGTTAACATTTAAATTAAATTCTACGCTGTTGGGAAAGTGAGAAAGAAACTTCTATCGGCGCTGTGCTTTGAGTAACGTAGTCCCCACCTTTTCCAGACGGGTTCTCTCCAGCTCTGCGGTTCTGAATCAAAATGGCTGCTTCAGCGGACTACTCGGAGGAAGTGTGAATCGAGGTACTGCTGCCTTCAAAGGCGGTCGGGAATATTGTATATTTACCATTTAGTTTTTCCTGTTCCAAAATGTGTAGTTTACACTTTAGCGTAGCCATACGTGTATCTATGTCGTTTTTTAACGTCACCTCAAACACATAAATGCAAAGTTAATCCTCAATTGTTTGGGGGTTTGGGCAAACAACTAAATAACCACACTAATTAACCAGTACACTACAATTAATGTGACTAATGTAGTCATCCGTACATTTACTGTTGCCACAATGTAACTCGTCTTGGTTTATTTTAGGCAGATTTTGGGGTGAATTACAGTTGCACACATGTAGGCGGTTTCTCCACTTAGCCGACGAGTTTTACTTTACACTATGACTTCTTCATTTCGAAGTAGGAGTTTCCGAGCAGCTCGTGAAGGCAGCATAGGGACCGCGAGACGTTCAGATGCTGATGAGGTGGATGATAATGAGCACAATGATGCTGAACAAATTTAACACTTGTATAGAAATCACCCAGGGGATTGCTGTAATTAAAATAAAATAAAATTATGAGTCAAAAGAACCACGACTGCCTATAATTATTGTATATAATCACTAAAAACTAAAATTCAAGTTTATAGATTTGGGTCTTTCTACAAATAACACAGACCCACGCTTTCCTGTCCATTAAACTATCGGCCTACTTACAATGAGAGCTAAGAAGAGTAGTTTTAATTGATAGCCCACTTTTAAGTGACCTAGACAATGGCAGATATTGACAAAGCTGTTAAGATGATAATTTTTTTAAAGCGATGCCGTGATCAAGTTTCACCACACTGATATGTATACTATCATATGTTGGGTTTCAGATGTAACAAGAAATTTGTACCAGGTCTCTTGTTACAGTAATTTGCAGTAGGTTGCAGTGCCATACATTCCCTTAGCAGTAAATGATTTTCCCTTGAAATGTGCATTTTAATCCCATCTTGTCTACAACATGAATAAAAGAAAAGAAGCTTTATATTGTTGAATTACATTTTTTTTAAATCATTTTGTAATTAATTCAAAAGGCATTTATTTACAGTGTTCGTCCAAAGTGTTGCAATGAATAGAAACAATCATAGTCATATTGTCCAGCTTTGTCATTTCACTGTAGTTCAATGAGCTGGATATCAGCCATTGACTATCCATAAACACACGTGCACGGTGGTCGTGGACGGGTTTTGTGCTCATTCTCCGCATGTTTGATCGCACAAATGTAAATTGTGTACTTAAACTACATTATTTTTGTCCCTTGGCAATCCCTGGTTCAATCAGCTGACCTTTGACCCAAATAGGTTTGGGTTCTAGAATCTATAGATTCCAGTGACTCAATTATCAGACACTCTGTAAGTTCCCCCACTCCTCGACCTAAAACGCACACGCTTCACTTGCATCAGGAGGATCAACTGTCGTTGAGCTGAAAAACTGTTGTGAAGACTTTGACCGTTAAACCAGTTCTGTGTTTTCATATACTGCAACAAAATATCCATGGAGTTCATTGAAGGAAGCAGAGGCATCTACAGACCCATCAGGGTGTGCGGGAGATTTTTAGAACTGTTCACATTTTCAGACGGAGTTAAACCACAGAGTAACAAACTAATGAGCAACATTATTTCCTTCGCAGGTGCTGTTTGACACACCCATATACGAGCAGGCTGTGCAGATCTGCTGGCACGTCGGCTCGTATGAGGCTCAGGTAAGGTCCATCGATATAAAATGTCAGGTTAAGTCTCCTACGTTGTGTCTGCTACTCAAACATAAAGACACAAGCCCTCTTGTTTGTTGTTTAGATCGCTCTGGTGACTGAACTTTTGAGGCTTCAGCAGAAAAACCAGCTCCCCGCTGGGGTGACTGCAGAAGACATGACGGAGCTGTTGGTGGAGGAGAGCAAAAGCACACTGAGAGAGCAGTAAGTTAATGACGCACATACACACACACACATGCCGGCACCACGCGTTTACGTTGTCTCTGCTCGTGGAACGGTGAAGATGACGCCTGTGTTTCTTCTCTGTTTGAAGGCTCTGGGAGTTTGAACTGGAGGACTTCGATGAAGCTTACGCCAGGCCTCTTCTCAAGCTGGTAAGTCCACGATCCTGAACACAGCAGCTCGGAATCGACTTTTTTACGTGCCGCTTGATGTATTCTGTGAATACTCTCTCTCACCCCTTGTTTCAGGTGTTTGAGGTGAACACCAGCATGAAGATGAGGGACGTTGAGTTTGAAGCCAGAAGGCTGCTCAAGTCACCGGAGGCCATCCCTCCTCGGTTTCAGTGAGTCATATTTTGATGCAAATTTATTGTGAGAGTTAGAGTACGCTGGTGTTTTTAAAACAAACATTGAATGGCTGTAACCTGCAGACATCCCCAAGTCATCGGCCAGGCTCACACGTATGCCAGGAGCCTGACAGAGCGGCAGCAGCGGGAGTTGCCCAGCTCCAAACTGCTCGGCCCGCGGGAGGTGGTGATGGAGGTGGCTCCAAAAGTCCTGCAGGGCTTCTGGTTGCCTCCTCCAAACACCTCCTTCAACATGCCCTCCAAGCAGCTCAGCAAAATGGCTGTTGGGGTCACGAAAGCCGTTGAGGTCCGGGTCTCCATTGCTCTGTGCGCCATGCTCGGTCAGGTCGCCTTCCCGCGCTCCATCAGAGACGACACGGTCCTGTCCATCCAGGAGAAGGTCAGACGGGGTTACACTCAAGACGTCCTGGAGGAGAGGCTCAACTGCTTTGCAGCGCAGCTGCTGGACACCATCACTGATGTTGCAGCGGGGGAGATCTGCGCGCTGTTTCAGCATCGGACCGGCACTAAAGTGTCTGTAAACATGAACACCGAAAAGGGCTGCGTCCAGCCGGCAGGCGTGGCGGATGGTGCAGAGGCCGAACCCTCTCCAGCGGAGGATGTGAACGAGGAGCCAGGTATGGAGGAGGACACGGACTCCTTCAGAGAACCGGACCGCGCCGTCATTACTCCTCGTCGTGGAGACGTTCCCGTCCGGGATGGCTTGAATCACATCTGGACAGAACAGCCAGCGCCACGCCCACGCCCACTTCCTGTGATCCTCGTCGATGAACTTCCTGTCAACTCTGCAGCGCAGGACGAGGCAATCATCACGGAGACGTCAGTCAAGCTGGATGAATCCTTCAACGGCACAACAGGTGGGAGTTATTACTCATGCCTGAGTCAGATCGATTCACACCGGTTAACGGTTACTTCTGCCGCGGTGAGTTCAGGCGATGACTGTCCTTTGCTTTTTCAGAGGTCAAAAGGGCAGAGATGAGCGGGGTCAGCTGCTTCTTCTATTGCCTGCTAAAATACGTCTACTGCTGCGTCCTGCCTGAAGACGACACAGAGGCAGCATGACATTTTCTCTGTAAAGTGTCATTTTAGTGCCGTCGTATATAGTTGTAATTGTCAGTTTCATTTGTTGTGAATTAATAAAACTTTTAACATGAAGATACGCTGCAGGAGTTGTGCGTTGCATACTTTAGATTGCACATACAATACTGCATTTAGGTTTAGTTTGAATAAAAGTGCATCTGGAGTTTTCCAAAAAAATATATTTTGGAATTGCACAGAAAAGACTACAACAAAACATTTCAACAAACACAGACACTTGGAGACAGAGGATTGACACCCTGATGGGTACTGATATTAATATTATTATTCAACTGGGTTTTATTTTCCATCTTATGTTATGCATTATATGTATTCTATTTCATCTTCTTTCTTTTTTTTTGTTTAATCTTTATTTAATCTTCACCTATCTTCCATTTTAATGTAATCCCAGAACCCGTCACAGAGACACACCCCTTCATCCTGATCTCTACTTATTCTACTGAGCATACAATGTCAGATGCTGTTTCCACCATCGCACTAACCGAAGCGTGTCTTAAAATAACTCAAGACTGTTCCTAGACCAATAATAATAATAACAGAAAATGCACACTTGGTTATGTTTGGTATTTGGGACTGGTCGCCCCATAACCATAACTTTGGACAAAAGAGATTTCTGAACCAAACTAACTACTTAAAATGTCTAATAGCTTAATCCAAAGTGGTCTGACCAAACTACATTCCCATGTTTCGGAAAACTTGATTTTTTAATTGATATCTTATTTTATCAAGTGTGTTATATTTAGCATCTTATTTTCCCAGTTTTTATGTTCATTCTTTGTCTGTTTTCTTTTAATGTAAAGCCCTTTGTTCCGTATTTCTGGTATGACATGTGCTCGACAAACAAGGTTATTATTATTCTCATCATTAAATATGTCTATCAGTAGAGGGCAGCATACGCTAAGCATGTGTTGGCTGGATACATTTCAACGTTTAACACAGCAAAAATATTGACCTACAAACGGCGGTTCGTGATGGCCCAGTATTACAGATCGATGAGTGTGATTTCAGCAAAAAGACTGTGGCAAAATATAAGTGTGTTAGGTGTCAAGTGCAGTGCACGGATGTCCGGTTGCTCTGTGACTCTTACTGGGTGTCGCCCTTTCCCTAAAACGGGTCTGAAATCTATTTAACACATGCCCCGTCTTCGGAAGGGGTCGTGTGCAGGTGTTGTTCAGCGCTCCGTCATGTGCTCGGTTGGTGTTAATAAGTAGGGATGACGTGTGTGTGTGTGTGTGTGTGTGTGTGTGTGTGTACTGTGAGGGGAAAAGCGGGTCGGGGTTTGTGTGAGGGAAACGTGTTGACTGGGTTGTGGATCAACCTATAGGTGAGACTGACCGTGACAATGGCCTGCATGGTGAGAGCAGTAAAGCGTGACCTCCACTGCTGGTAGAGAGGCAGACAGCAACGAGCATTCCAGCATTAGTTTCTTACAACTGTCTCACACTGTGGGTGGGGTGGGTGGGGTGGGTGGGTTGCCTTTCATTAAGTGAGATTAAATCACATCTAATGCTTCAGCAGCATGTCCCGGAGCCAAGAAGACCCCTCCTCCCCCTGCCCTGCTGCTTTAAAAATAGACAAATGCATTTCAGAAACGATTTGCTCTTTTTGTTGGTGGCGGCTTGACAACCTGTTTCAATGTTCCGGCAGCGCGACTCGGGTGTCACAGCGTGTGGGAACGAGGGGACGTGCAAGGGCGATGTTTTTGGACGTTGCCCTTTTCCTGATTCCACACCCACCTCCCTCTTCACCAGCTCGCGACATGTTCTGAAGCAGTGCTGCTTTGCACCCGTCAGGGCCGATCACCGGCGACGACGGGCTGAATATGGCACCGTGGGATCCACAGCGACAGCCCGGAGAGGGATGGTGGACAACATCCCGCTTGGAGTGAAAACAGGCTGACATCCGAGTTCCAGAGCAGAAACGGCAAAACCCTTCTCCCCTGTGATCTCGCTAAACAACGGGGGTGGGGGGGGGGGGGCAACACGCAGAGAGAAAGAGGAGTCTTGTAGAAGATTCAGTTCATAAATTAGATTTATTTTTTTTTAATACAGTTTGTAGTTTTACTCATTCCAAATGTTTAAATCATTTCATAAATGAAATTAAATGACTTTCTGGAAACAAAAAAATCTGTCTTGAGGAAAAAACCTGCACGCCTGAAGCACCATGGTTTTGTATCGTTTCTATTATGTACAATTACATAAACTCTTTATTATTTTTGCTGACAGTAACTTATACTGTACATAAATATGCCACACATATCGTTCTTTGCATTTTAATCTGCATATGTTTTCCTCTCACCATGCACAGGTTACTTAAACCTGAAGCACAGGCACTGAATTTGTCCTTATTTTTAAAAAAGAAAAGAAAAAAGAAAAACGCTAGATTCTAATGCGCATGTTCAGCCCTGTTCTTTCTACCGTTTTGGCAAATGTCCAACAAATCAAGAAAAGTGTTTTTTTTTGTTATTTTTTTCATCTAAAATATTTTCATAGAAAAAGATGACATTGCTCATTTGACAGACATTTCAAGAATAAGCAATACATTCATTTTTTACATTAACCCATGCACATTACAGCAAAAATGTTTTTTTTACTATTCTAAATCAGGCTTTAAAGCCTTTCAGTTTGTTTCTTAGTTAAAGTAATTTTTTGTTTAACCTTACTGATAGTATTATGGATAGTCACAGCGCTTAGTTGAACAACTTAATGGGTTTGTGAGTGAGCCTATACAGTAATAGTAGAGCTGAAATACAATGAAGGCAGACAAGGTGCTTTGTTGGTCTGATAAACAACCGGGTGCGTTTTTTTTTGTGCGACACTCGAGAACCATACTAACGACCTTGAAAGAACAAACGTTAAAGAAACTGTATGACGTAAACTCCTCCGTGTGTTTGTTTTGGATTTTCTGCTCTGATTTGCGGGTGCAAAACTTGTCTTTGGCAAATGTAATTAACTGATAGTCTCACATGTTTACATTCTGATGTAAAAAAAAAGAAAAAAAAGAAAAAAGAAATACCTTTTTAAAGGAGGTTGTAGAATAATTGTTGTGCTGTTCTTTAAAAAGGTGCTATGTGTAACAATTTAAACCAGTATGGCGATGTACACGACCGTAAGCTGCGATAGCTTGGTTATCATCATTAGCATACATACAGAGGGTAAAGATTGAGACAATAACTGGTCGCTATTTAAAAGGAGAAGTGTGTCGAATTTAGTGGCGTCTAGAGATGAGGTTGCAGATTTCAACCAACTTAACAGCCCTCCGCTCACCCCTCCCTTTCCAAGCGCGTCAGAGAACCACGGTGGCCCTTCAGGTAATGTAAAACGGTGAAAAGCTCTTTTTGGAGGAAAGAGTGTTCGGTTTGTCCGTTCTGGGTAGGTGGCAACCTTCGGCTCTGAAACGTAAAGCCAGTGGAGAGTTGCAAAAAGAAGTGTGATTGTATAGAAGTCTGCTTCTCACAGCCTGGTGTTCATTTCCTGAAATTATGGTCTCACTTCGAGTCAAATGGACTATAAAGCAGGGTATGCTTTAGGGTGGGGCTACCTTGTGATTAACAGGTTGCTACCCCTACCAGAGCCGCATACGGAGTCTCTACGTCACTCCTCCGCAGTCCAAATATGGTTACTTTCGCTCACCGGATGCAAGAAACCAAGACAGCAACGGACAAACTGCTGAACTCGAGGCTTCATAACATCCGTCCACAAACCGATGGGTGACGTCACGGCGCCTACGTCACGGCGCCTACGTCACGGCGCCTACGTCCACTTCTTATGTCTGTGACTCCGTGAAGAGGACCCGCTCTCTTTGTAGACTTCTAAGTTAACGAAAACACAACGATTCCTAGTTTTCCGGTGACTACAGACTAGTGAAAACATAGTTATGAATACAATATTCCATTTCTGCCAATAGATCCTAAATCCGACTCACTGCTCCTTTAACACCCGTGGTGCTGCATTATTAGTGTTCGAGATTCCCAAATGCACCGGTCTCTCCCATAAACTCTGTCACGAATGATACTGCTCCTTGTCCTCATGCTCTGCACTGAAAAGGACAAACCTGTCGGAATTAATTTTCCTCCTAACATTTCTTACCATCTATCATCTGCCATTGCCAGAAACAATCAGGAGCACACATCTGAACAAATCCGAGCCCAAAAAAAACAAACTGTGTAGAATGCAGACAGAGAAGCAGAGTGAAAATGATACACATAGCACCTTGAATCTACATTCTCCTGTCTCTCTCTCTCTCACTCACACACATGTGCACACACACGCGCACACACACACACACACACACACACACACACACACACACACACACACACACGCACACACACACACACACACACTTGACATCAACTAGTCAGTGCTGAGCGCAGTTTAGCATGCAATAATTCTGCTTATTTCCTGTAGAAAACTCCTTCATGCAGTTAATATCTCAGGCACCTGATCGTGACGGAGATAGACGATAAACTTAGAACAGCTCAAGTTCAGTAACGCTCTTTTCTCCCGACCTCTTTTTTTTCTATTTTTTTTTTTTAAAGGGAAGGATTATTGAAAACTGGAAACCTAAATAATTTTTTATGCAAAACGGTCACTCCCCTCACGTAAGACAAAATGAGTGTACAGTGAAGTCTTTCCCTTTTCATCCCTCCTCCACCTACTCACAGATACGGTATGAGGAGTAGTACAGGCATGTAACAAAAAACAACAATAATACAAAGCAAAAACGGACATCTAGGGAAAAATACTTTTGCTAGTCACATCACAGCAGTTCCTCGTAGAAGAGCAGGTATGCCTGAGAGTTGAGTACCCTTGACTCTGGTACCGTCTGAACGGTGGTATCACTGATGTACACCCACTGGCCCTGGAAGCTGCTCCCGGCTTCCCTCGCACCTGAAACACACACAAAGCTAAAATGAGACTTTCCAACAAACTAGCATGGTAAATGGTAGATGGACCTGTACTTGTATAGCGCTTTTCCAGTTTTCCGACCACTAAGAGCGCTTTGATGACATGACATCATTCACCCATTCATACACCGTAGAGACAGCTACGGAAGCAATTTAGGGTTAAGTGTCTTGCCCAAGGACACATGGACATGGGCTAGTGGAGCCGGGACTCGAACCACCGATCCTCCGATTGAAGGACGACCCTGCTCACCACTAAGCCACAGTCACCCCCATGCATGTAACACTTCAAAGCTTCTCGAGGTGTACTCGGCTCCGACCATTAATCAGGCTGCAACCACCGTAGCTTAATGGTGAGGCCAGTGCAGAACGCCTTAAGCCAGAGGTCTCCCAACCAGCGGGCCGTGGACCTGCAACGGGGGGCAAGGCGTTTGCTGCAAAGCGCCGCGGCGAAACCGCAAACAAATAAATGGAAAAGAACCTACATGATATACACCTTAGGCTATTTGTGCGGCAATTGCATTGAACTTGGTAAGGTCCGTCGGCTTTCCTCTCACCATCATGCTCACAACGCGCACGCACGCAACATGGTCATCATTTTCATAATCACCCGCCGCCACACCTCACAAACTGGATCGGACCGAGCCGCTAGGGCCGTACAGAACGTGACATTTCTGACATTTAATTTTTTTTGAACGAAGCTTTGAATGTGTGTTAATACGGGTGCTTGTCCCCTTGTTGTGTGCACCGCTACGAGCAGGACAGCTAAAGTAATAAGGGACACATTAGAAATGTTGCTTTTGAAAGAATAAATGCCAAAGAATCTGGATTGAGGCAGAATATTTCGTTAGATAAAATCATGTTCTGAATTATAGAAATAAATGAGAGAGAGAGAGAGAGAGAGAGAGAGAGAGAGAAACAGAGAGAGAGAGAGAGAGAGAGAGAGAGAGAGAGGGCATTGAATTAGTTGGACCGGTAAATTGTAAATAATCCTCTATATTCTTTTGTTCATTAGCGAGATAATAGTTTTTTATTTGTTTCCAGCGTGTGATGAAAATGCTGTGATAGACACAATTTGCTGGCTTGTTTTTACGCCATTTCTTTTATGTGAATTCTTTATCGGCTGTTGGCTTTTTCCTACTCCAAACTACCGTTATTACATCGGCCCTGAGAAGAACGGAAAAAGAGAAAACAACATGGATCTATAGAGCACAAAGACCTCTATTCAACCTGGCCTTTGTCGAGGACATTTTCAAGGTCAGGGAGAGTAAGGCCTTCGCTGCGAAATGCTGACCGCTTTCATGAACGGCACACAAACACGCCGACACAGAAAATAGGTAAACGGTCTTAAAGGAGATCAAGAGAGTCAAACCCTGACCTGACAGGTTCCTGTGGTGCGGTTCCGTTTTCCTCTGGGGAACGCGCAGTTTTACATATGCAGTGTAGTGGCCCCCCCGCATTGAGCCACTATGTTCGACAATCCCATACAGGCTGTAGAGGACACGCTCATCAGCTGCCAGGTTCTGGTAGTACAAAATTAAAAAGGAAGGTCAGCAAAAATAACTAAAAAAAGGAAAAGTTTAGAGACTATTAGAAACAATAGTATAGTAATAGTAATGTAGTGGTGGTTCAAAAAATCTCTATCATAAGTTTGCCGTAGAAGAGAAGTACACGGAGTATATTTTACCTTGCAGGATGCCGAGCAGAACGGAGCCAGATCCAGGATCAGGGGAAAGTCAACATGGCGGTTCACTTTTCTCAAGTTCATCCCCGCCTTGAAATACAAAAACAGAACAACGGCGCTTCAACATTTAGGCGTGTAGGCCGAACACAAGTCCCATTAGGTCACAGTTTGGGATATGTTAAAAACTAGAATCACCGCAATTTACATCCACGTCGGTCCAAAATGTCATCACTTCACCAGTTTGTCCTGTTGGACATTTCTTTGACATTGCCATAATCAGCATGTGAGCTCTTGAGTTATGGCAAAATTATAAATGTGTTTTGTGAGGTCACAGTGACCTTTGACAACCAAATTCTCATCAGTTCATCATCGAGTCCAAGGGGGCGAGGGAGGTATGGTGTTCACGAGTACGGTACGGAAGGACTGATAAACTCAAAATGAAATGCCGAAGACAGAAAAACACACACACACACACACACACCTTCATAAAATGCAACATTTGACTATATGCAACGATAAAATGATGGGCAAGAACAGGCCGCGTGTGGCTGCTCACCTGATGGAAGCGTTTCAGATGCAATGTGATGACAGGAGGCAGCGAGGAGATCAGTATTTGCTTCCTAGCACTGGTGTAAATCTTCTCCACCTTCTTGTCTACGCCAACGACACAAAACACACAGAAATGTCAGGCTCAGCTGTTAAAAACGTAATTCTGTTTTGTTCAAACTAACAAAGTCGTGAATTTGGAAAATAGCGAGTCTTCATTACAGGATCCTCCGAACATCTGGGGCCATGGAGAACCTGACAAGTGAGATTGTGGCCCTTCCTAAAAACACTGGTAAGAATTCACTCTCGCTCTGATTGTGCGCAAACAAAAACTCAACATGGTCAGTTGTATTGTGTGTTTGGAACATTGTGAGCACACAGTCAAACAGCAAAGAAGTGAATTACGCCGCCCCCGGGAGTGGATTGAAAAGTTTCTATGGATGCTTTGATATTTTTTTTTCTCAGAGTAAGATCTGGTCATTGTTGGAATCTATTGTAACCGGCAAGAACTCAAGCTGCCCACGGTCGCACTGCAACATGTAAGACGAAACTCTAAACTTATTACAGCCAACAATCAAGACTGCAAGCCCTTCGTCTTTCCAGATGTTTTGTCTTACCGGCCGAGCTGCTCTTGCGCAGCTGTTTCTGTCTGCGCTCAGTGCAGCTCTCACACAGCAGCTTGTTGTTGCCCATCAGCAGTTCCACAGAGGTGAACTGGTGCAGGCAGGACTGGATGGAGCACTCCTTGGAGATGGGTGTGTAGCTGTGGGACAGCGCCTGGAAGGCCCCCTGGTGGTGTTGATGGTGGAGGTTGTCTCGCGACTGCGTTTCCCCCGGCTCCTCCGGGGAGCAGTGCGTCGCAGGGGAGCAGTCCCCAGAAGTGAACCCGAGGTTGACTTTGGACACCGCGGTAACGAGCTGCTCCACGGCACCGCCTTGCCTCGTGGTGGTGGAGGACGACGAGGACGGGGAGGTGGCGGAGACGGGCGTGGGGGACGGGGTGAGGGTGGAGGTGGAGGACGGGGTGGACATGTGCCCGTGGCTGTGGCTGGAGGAAAAGGGGCGCGGGGCCCACTCGCTCTCCGAGGCCTCGCTGTCGGCGTCGTTGCTGCTGTCCTGAGCAGCAGAGTCTCTTTCACTGCCGTCCGACAGGCTGCCGGCAGCGGCCATCTTGCAGACGGAGATGCCGCGGGCTGATCCGACGGCGACCCCCTCCTCCTCTGGCCGCTCCGCACTGCAGCCGGCTCCCTTCTCCTCCACAGAGCTCGAAGGCCTCCTGCTCTGCTGCTTCTGGGGAGAGAACAGACGCATCAAGACCCTTTCAGAGATGCAGACAGATTTACATGAAGGATCAAAAAGGATCTCGATTAGTCTCCCAATCTGCCGACGCCACAATCTTTTGCACTGCTCAAATGTGAGAAAAAGCATTCCAAAAAGATTCCACTGAAATGAGATAACTTCTCTCTCCTGCACAACATAACACGAAGACGTAGCGAGACATCTTGGTGACATGTTGCAGTGAACAATTGTCGTCCTTGTAAAATATATATATCTATCTTGTGCTGCTTCGGCTGGTGTGCCAGATGCCAAATATTGCGGTCGCTTTGTGGCTCTATCTGCAAGAGCACACCCTTTATTAAGAAACGCATGAATAGGTGTTTAAAATACTTTAGAGGTTATGTGCAAAATTTGATAAATATTGTAGTAATAATTACACATCTGGAAAGCATCAGCTCTGAGCTTATTCACCATGACATCATGTTTGACAGCCTGCGATTGCTTTGTATTTCTACTGGTGTTAACGTTACAAGAGAATAAGAGAATTTCCCTTTGTGGGATCTAAAGGGCCAGGCTTTGTCTTCTTTCAAAGTCACACACAGGAGGAGAAAAAATAACAACCGAACATGAAGTGAAGGACATGTTGGCCCAGGCTTCGCACATCGCAAAAATATGTGCATTTCACCAGTTTGCAAACAATAGAGAGAAAAACAAGACTGGCATGATACAGAAAAAACAAACAAACAAAATTATTAAAGTTGGCAGATCATTTCTTGGGGAGAAGCATGAATATCAACAGTAAAGAGAATCCCTTTTCAAATCTCTCATGCAACTTATTTTCCATCACATACTTAACTATACGCCTGTACCCAACTTCATTTATTTTATTTGAAGCTTCTATTGAAGTTTTAGAACAAAGCTTTGAATATATTTTGTCATATTCTATGACCTCATCACCCTACAAAAAAAAAATTGAATCCTTGAACAAAATCCTCAACTTAAATATTCTTTATATAAATCAACTTTCTTTAATGAATATCATACATACATCAGTGTGTATCTCTCTTTGTGTGCGATCTCCTTTATTTTGACCGCTGTGAAAATATGAATTGAAGCAGAATATTTAATTCGATAA